>JANIPM010000008.1:63501527-63516087 GCA_027478405.1 Erythroxylum cassinoides
GATTTGAAATGGTTCATGAAGTTTGAAAAGTTGAGAATTTTGAGAAATAATCAATTGATAGTTCAACTGTGAAATTTTTATAAAATGACAAAAGTTTTAAAAAGATGATTTTTGTTATTTTTCGATTTCTAAACATGTTATCTACGAGCTGTAAAGTTTACTCCCTTTCATCCCCATCTCCAGGTTTCAAGAAGGAGATCGGATGAAAGAAAGTCAAGACGTTTATCCGTTATGTTTGTTTATGATGTTTTTGAAGTTAGATTTTTGTAAAAGTAAGATGTTAGTGTATTCAAGAGTTGTATATTTTGTATTTCGGATTATTAATATCGGTGATTTTTATGGCTTGGAAATGCCGTTAATATTTTGTAAGCAATTATTTTATAATGTGTATGAATTATTAATTTGTATATTGAATTGCGATATGAATGTGACTTGGAATGTGATTGAATGTAATATGGGTTCCGAATAGGAGGTCCGATGATTCTGATGATTGATTGAGAATTATTGAAGTGTTATAAATATATAAATGTGTATGATTATGTTGGGATTCCGGACAGGAGGTCCGATGAATTGTGATGTTTGAGCTGAAATATAGAAGTGGTTTTTATGTTTGAATTGATAGTGTATGGACATGTGTGATTGTTTTTATGGTAAAAGAAAAATAAGAATTGGTTAAAAGATGAATTATGGGATAGGTATGTGTAAGAAGGATCTTATAAATTGAGTTTTCGATTGTGGATGAATTTCCAAATGGGAAATTAAATTGCTTTGTATGAGATTGAATAAAGAATGAAAAAGAAAGAAAAAAAATTATACCGGTTTTTGTTTGGCTTAGATTAGATTTCTTAAAGTTTCCAACGTGACGCTTTTCTCAAATATGCGTTCACGGATGTCAGAATTTGAACATTCAGTTGATTGATCCGTTTTGTTTCTCTGTTTCTGGATTATGTAAATCCATTCCTCCGTTTCCACTTTCGGATTTGTCCGCTTTATGACTTTCAATCCGATTTGTGTTTTCACCTTTGATCTGATTTCATTTCTTTGCCTTTCGCTTTCGATTCCGCTTTTGATTTGTTTTCGTTCGTTTCCGTCGCTTTGTTTTCGATATGTGATTCTATTTTTTTCCGGTTGGGGTCCGGTTCTGGAATCGGGTCCCAACAATTTTGACCCTCTAGATGATAGAATTTATCTTTAAGGTCTTCATGAAAGTTGTCGTCCTAGAAGTCCTCTTTCAAACTGTCTAATAATGACCTTGATCCAATATCTTTAGAGAAAGTTATGCCAATTGTCTCAAAATTGGTCTTAGACTGAAGCCTATTGTCTGACCTTTCATCTTGGTTTGTCTGATCATATCGTCTAGTACAATTTTGACCCTCTAGATGATAGAATCTATATTCATAGTCTGCATGAAAGTTGTTGATCTATAATTCCTCTTTCAAACTGTCTAAGAATGACCTTGATCTGATATCTCAAGTCAAAGTTATGCCAATTTCCCAAAATAGGTCTTGGATTGAATCCCTATCGTCTAGTTCAGTCTTAGACTAAAGCCTTTCATCTGATGCATCGTATGGTTTAATTTGGATCTTCTAGATGATAGAATTTATCCTCAGCTTCTTCATTAGAAGTCCTCTTTCAAACCATCTAAGAATGACCTTGATCTGATATCTATAGAGAAAGTTATGCTAACTTTCTCAAAATAGGTCTTAGACTGAAGCCTGTCGTCTGGCTTTTAATCTGGGCTCGTCTAACCCTATTGTCCAGTTCAATTTTGACCACTAGATGATAGAATCTATCTTCATGGTCTGCATGAAAGTTGTATATCTATAAGTCCCCTTTCAAATCATCTATGAATGATCTTGATCTGATATCTCTAGTGAAAGTTATGGCAATTTTCCTAAAATAGGTCTTAGACTGAATCCTGATCGTCTTGTTCAGTCTTAGACTTAAGCCTTTCATCTAACCTATTGTCTGGTTCAATTTTGTCCCTCTAGATGATATAATCTACCTTCATGAAAGTTGTAGATCTAGAAGTCCTCTTTCAAACCATCAAATAATGAACTTAATCCAAAACATCTAGAGAAAGTGATGCCAATTTTTCCAAAATAGTTATTAGACTGAAGCCTATCATCTAACCTTTCATCTGGGTTCGTCTGACCCTATCGTATGGTTGAATTTTGACCCTCTAGATTATAGAATCTATTTTTGAGGTATTCATTAAATTTGTAGATATATAAGTCTTCTTTAAAAACATCCAAAAATGATATTGATTTGATATCTTTAGAGAAAGGTAAGCCAATTGTTCCAAAATAGGTCTTAGACTGAAGCCTATCTTCTAACCTCTCGTCTGGGTTTATTTAACCCTAAAATCTGGTTCAATTTTGACCCTTTGATGATAGAATTTCTCTTTATGGTCTTCATAAAATTTGTAGATTTGGAAGTCTTCTTTCAAACCGTCTAAAAATGAGCATGTTTAAATATCTGTTGAGAAAGTTATGCTAATTGTCTCAAAATAGGTCTTAGAATGACGCCTATCGTCTGGGTTCATTTGACCCTATCGTCTAGTTCAATTTTACATAGGATTTATCTTCAAGACCTTCATGAAAGTTATATATCTAGAAGTCATCTTTAAAACTGTACAAGAGTGAGCTTGATCTGATATCTCTAGAGAAAGTTATGGCAATTGTCTCAAAATAGGTTTTAGACTAAAGCATATCATCTGACCTTTCATTTGGGTTCGCCTGAACCTATGGTCTAGTACAATTTTGACTCTTTAGATATCAAAATATTTCTACAATGTCTTTATAAAAGTTGTAGACTAAAGCATATCATCTTGATATAATATCTCTAGTCAAAGTTATGTCAATTTTACCAAAATAGATCTTAGACAGAATCCCTATCGTCTGGTTTAGTATTAGACTGAAGCCTTTCGTCTGACCTATTTTCTGGATCAATTTTGACTATCTAGATGATATAATCTATCTCTTATTCTTTATAAAAGTTGTAGATCTGGAAGTCTTCTTTCAAACTATCAAAGAATGACCATAATCTAATACATCTAAAGAAAGTTATGATAATTTTTCCAAAATAGTTCTTAGACTGAAGCCTATCATCTAACCTTTCATCTGGCTTCACGTGACCCTATGGTATGGTTCAATTTTGAACCTTTAGATTACAAAATTTATTTTCAAGGTCTTCATGAATGTTGTATATATGTAAGTCTTCTTTCAAAACGTATAAGAATGACCTTGATCTGATATCACTAGAGAAAGTCGTCCCCATTATTCTAAAATAGGTCGGAGATTGAAGCTTATCGTCTAACCTTTCATTTGGGTTCATTTGACCGTAACATCTAGTTCAATTTTGACCATTTGATGATAGAATTTATTTTTATGGTCTACATAAAAGTTGTAGATCTAGAAGTGCTCTTTCAAACTGTCTAAGAACGACCTTGATCCAATATATGTAGAGAAAGTTATGCTAATTGTCTCAAAATAGGTCTTAGACTAAAGCCTATCGTTTGACCTTTCCTTTGAGTTCGCTTGACCTTTCCTTTGAGTTCGTTTGACCCTATTGTCTGGTTCAATTTTGACCCTCTAGATAGGATTTATCTTCAAGATCTTCATGAAAGTTGTATATCTAGAAGTCCTCTTTCAAACTGTCCAAGAGTAACCTTGATCTGATATCTCTAGAGAAGGTTATGCCAGTTGTCTCAAAATATGTCTTAGACTGAAGCATATAGTCTGACCATTCCTTTCGGTTCGTCTGACCCTATCATCTGGTACAATTTTGACCCTTTAGATGATAGAATCTATCTTTAAGGTCTTCATGAAAGTTGTAGATCTATAAGTCCTCTTTCAAGCCGTCTAAGAATGACATTGATATGATATTTCTAGTTAAAGTTATGCAAATTTCTCAAAATAGGTCTTAAATTGAATCCCTATTGTTTGGTTCAGTGTTAGACCGAAGCCTTTCGTATGACGCACCATCTGACCTATCAGCTGGTTCAATTTTGTCCCTCTAGATGATAAAATATATATTTAATGTCTTCATGAAAGTTGTAGATCTAGAATTCCTTTTTCAAACTATCTAAGGATGACCTTAATTTGATATCTCTAGTGAAAGTTATGCCAATCGTCCGAAAATAGGTTGTTTATAATTTGCTTGATATATGGAGAATTGGGATTTTTATGATACAAAGTGAATTTTACAATGGAAATGAATACTTCAATAATTTTGCTTATTACCGATTATAAAACTATTACTCATAAGCTTTAAGCTCACCCCCCATTTTTCACCCCATCAATAGGTGAAGCGTATGAGAACGAGTAACCGAGAATCAATGCATCACTCCGATTATGCACACTTTTGTATTTTAAGCTAGTTTTGTAAAACAAGGCTTTAATTGTATTTCAAGCAAATTATTGCTCAAGCATCTTTTTATATTTTGGAATTTTGAGATATTGATGTATGGTGGATTGAAATGTCCTCTAAAGCTTTGTAAAAACTCTTATATTTTGATGTTAATGAAGTTTGATTATGTTTTGCTGATGACTTTTCCAAATTGTTTATTTTCACTTTCAAGTTTTCCATAAGGGTGAGAATTTGTGTTCTATCTTTTGGGAAAAACTGTATTAACTTAGGCTGAATTAGACAAAGTTGTCTTCTAGAAAGTTGTAGCTTATCTATCTAGCTTTCTAACGATATATAGTAAGAAATTTTTGGACATCGGAGTTGAAAGTTATGATCTTTATAAGTAGAGATGCTCTGGAGAATGTAGGTAGTGATTTAAAACTTTTGGTGATGTGAAGAAGACCTTGTAGAAACCTTATCGCGTAGTGCCTATCGTGTGATTCACTGTAGACTGAGTCCTCTGACCAATCATCTGTTTCAATTTTGACCATCTGGATGACAGAATCCATTTTCAACGTCTTCATGAAAATTATAAATCTATAAGTTCTCTTCTAAACCGTATAAGAATGACCTTGATCCGATATCTTTAGAGAAATTTATGCTAATTGTTCTAAAATAGGTCTTAGACTGAAGTCTATCATCGAACCTTTCGCCTGTGTTCGTCTGACCCTACCGCCTAGCTCAATTTAGGCCTTCTAGATGATAGAATTTATCCTTAGCATCTTCATGAACATTGTATACCTAGAAGTCTACTTTCAAAATTGTTTGATTCTATTTTGCTGATGACATTTCCAATTTGTTTATTTTCACTTTCAAGTTTTCCATAAGGGTGAGAGATTATATTCTAGATACTGGGGAAAAATGGTATTAAGTTAGGCTAAATTAGATGAAGTTGTCTTCTAGAAAGTTGTAGCCTATCTTTCTACCTTTCCAACGATATATAGTATCAAATTTTTGGAAATCGGAGTTGAAAGTTATGATCATTATAAGTGGAGATGCTCTAGAGAATGTAGTTAATGATTCAGAACATTTGGTGATGTGAAGAAGACCCTATAGAAACCCTATCGTCTGATTCACTATAGACTGAATCATTTGATTTACTGTAGACTAAATTGTTTGACTGGCTGTAGACTAAATCATCTAGCCTTTCATCTAGTCCAATTTTGACCATCTGGATGATAGAATCTATTTTCAAAGTCTGCATGAAAGTTGTAGACCTATAAGTCCTCTTTCAAACCGTCTAGGAATAACCTTGATCTGATAACTTTAGAGAAAGTTATGCCAATAATTTCAAAATAGGTCTTAGACTGAAACCTGTCGGCTAACCTTTCGCCTGGGTTCATCTAACCCTATCTTTTGGTTCAATTTGGACCCTCTAGATGATAGAATTTATCTTAACGTCTTCATGATCATTATAGACCTAGAAGTCCTCTTTCAAACCATCTAAGATTGACTTGATCTGATATCTCCAGAGAAAGTTATGCTAATTGTCTCAAAATATTTCTTAGACTGAGGCCTATTGTCTGACCTTTTGTCTGTGTTCGTCTGACCCTACCGTCTGATTCAATTTTGACCCTGTAGATGACAGAATTTATCTTCATGGTCTTCATGAAAATTGTAGATCTAGAGGTCTCTTCCAATCTGCCTAAGAATTACCTTGATATGATATCTCTAGAGAAAGGTATGCCAATTGTTGCAAAAGAGGTTTTACACTGAAGCCTATAGTCTAACCTTTCATCTGGGTTCATCTAACCCTATAGTTAGTGATTTAGAACTTTTTGTGAAGTGAAGAAGACCCTGTAGAAACCCTATCGCCTACTGTATATCGCCTGATTCACTATAGACTAAATCCTCTAGCCTTTCATATGATCCAATTTTGACTATGTAGATGATAGAATCTATTTTAAAAGTTTTCATTAAAGTTGTAGATCTATAAGTTCTCTTTCAAACTGTCTAGGAATGACCTTGATCCGATATCTATAGAGAAAGTTATGCTAATTGTTCCAGAATAGGTCTTAGACTGAAGCCTATCGTCTAACCTTTGGTCTGTATTCGTTTGACCCTATCATTTGGTTCAATGTAGACCCTCCAGATTATAGAAATTATCCTCAACATCTTCATGAACATTGTATACCTATAAGTCTACTTTCAAACCATCTAAGAATAACCTTGATCCGATATCTCTAGAGAAAGTTATCTTAATTGTCTCAAAATAAATCTTAGATTGAAGCCTATCGTCTGACCTTTTGTCTAGGTTCATCTGACCCTACCATCTGTTTCAATTTTGACCCTATAGATGACAGAATTTAACTTCATGGTCTTTATGAAAGTTGTAGATATAGAAGTTGCCGTTTCAAATTGTCTAGGAATAACCTTAATCTAATATCTTTAGAGAAAGGTATGCCAATTGTCTTAAAATAGGTTTTAGACTGAATCCTATCATCTAACCTTTCGTCTGGGTTCATCTGACACCCTATCATATGGTTCAATTTCAGCCCTTTAAATGATAGAATCTATATTCAAAGCCTCGTGAAAGTTGTAGATCTATAAGTCCTCTTTCAAACTGTCTAAGAATGACCTTGATCTGATATCTCAAGTGAAAGTTAAGACAATTTTTCCAAAATAGGTCTTAGATTAAATCCCTATCGTCTAGTTTAGTCTTAGACTGAAAAGTTTTGTTTGACCTATCGTCTAGTTCAATTTTGACCATCTAGATGATAGAATCTATCCTTAATGTTCATATTAAAGTTGTAGATCTTGAAGTCCTCTTTCAAACTGTCTAAGGATGACCTTAATCCAATATCTGTAGCATAACCCAAAAATAGATTGTTTATAATTTGTTTGATAAATGGAGAAATGGGATTTTTATGATACAATGTGAGTTTTTCAATGGAAATCATTGCTTCAGTGATTTTGCTTGTTACCGGTTATAAAACTGTTACCCACGAGCTTTAAGCTCACCTCCCATATTCAACCGTATCTTCAGGTGAAGAGCATGAGAACCAGTAACCAAGGGTCAAGGCATCACTCCCATTATGCCCACTTTTGTACTTTAAACTAGTTTTGTAAAACAAGTCTTTGGTTGCGTTTCGAGCAAATTATTACTCATGCATCTTTTTGTATTTTGGGATTTTGAGATATTGATGTATGGTGACTTGAAATGCCCATTAAAGCTTTATAAAAAATCTTATATTGTGATGGTAATAACGATTGATTGTGCTTTGCTGATGACTTTTCCAAATTGTTTATTTTCACTTTCACGTTTTCCATAAGGGTGAAAGTTTATATTCTAGCTTCTGTGGAAAACTGTATTAATTTAGGCTAAATTAGACAAAGTTGTCTTCTACAAAGTTGTAGTTTATCTTTCTACCTTTCCAACGATATATAGTATGAAGTTTTTGAAAATCGGAGTTGAAAGTTATGATCTTTACAAGTGGAGATGCTTTGGAGAATGTAGCTAGTGATTTAGAACTTTTGGTGATCTAAAGAAGACCCTATAGAAACCTTATCATATGGTACCTATCGTCTGGTTCACTATAGACTGAATCATTTGATTTACTATAGACTGAATCGTCTAACTGACTATAGACTAAATCATCTAGCCTTTCATCTGATCCAATTTTGACCATCTAGATGACAGAATCTATTTTCAAAGTCTACAAGAAAGTTGTAGATGTATAAGTCCTCTTTCAATCCGTCTAGGAATTACCTTGATTCGATAAGTATAGAGAAAGTTATGTCAGTTGTTACAAAATAGGTCTTAGACTGAAGCCTATCGTCTAACCTTTCGTTTGGATTCATCTAACCTTATAGTTTGGTTCAATTTGGATCCTTTAGATGATAGTATTTATCTTAGCATCTTCATGATCACTATAACCTAAAAATCCTCTTTCAAACTATCTAAGAATGACCTTGATCCGATATCTCTAAAGAATGTTATGCTAATTGTCTCAAAATATGTTTTAGGCTAAAGCTTATCGTCTGACCTTTGGTCTGGGTTCGTCTAACCCTACTGTCTGGTTCAATTTTGACACTATAGATGACATAATTTATCTTCATGGTCTTCATAAAAGTTGTAGATCTAGAATTCCTCTTCCAAAATGTCTAAGAATTACCTTTATCCGATATCTTTAAAGAAATGTATGCTAATTGTCTCAAAATATGTTTTAGATTGAAGCTTATAGTCTGACCTTTCATCTGGGTTTGTCTGACCCTATCGTCTGGTTCAATTTTGACCTTTTAGATGATAGATTCTCTTCAAGGTCTGTATAAAATTTGTATATATATAAGTCCTCTTTCAAACTGTCTAAGAATGATCTTAATCCGATATCTCCAGTGAAAGTTAGGCCAATGTTTCCAAAGTAGGTCTTAGACCGAATCCCTATTGTCTAGTTCTGTCTTAGACTGAAGCCTTTCGTCTAATCCATCGTCTGACCTATTGTTTGCTTCAATTTTGACCCTCTAGATGATAGAATCTATCTTTAAGGTCTTAATGAAAGTTGTAGATCTAGAAGTCCTCTTTCATACCATCTAAGGATTACGTTAATCCAATATCTTTAGTGAAAGTTATACTAATCGTCCAAAAATAGGTTGTTTATAATTTGCTTGATAAATGGAGAAATGGGATTTTTCTGATACAATGTGAGTTTTACAGTGGAAATGAATGTTTCAATGATTTTTCTTGTTACCAATTATAAAATTGTTACCCACAAGCTTTAAGCTCACCCCTCATTTTCCATCCCATCTTCAAGTGAAGAGCATGAGAATGTTTACCAAAGGTCGAGGCATCACTCCGATTATGCACACTTTTGTATTTTA
The DNA here is from genome assembly GCA_027478405.1 of Erythroxylum cassinoides. Lineage (NCBI taxonomy): Eukaryota > Viridiplantae > Streptophyta > Magnoliopsida > Malpighiales > Erythroxylaceae > Erythroxylum > Erythroxylum cassinoides. The sequence continues at coordinate 63,510,756 of JANIPM010000008.1, forward strand.
AGCTAGTTTTGTAAAACAAGGCTTTAGCTACATTTCGAGCAAATTATTGCTTTTGCAACTTTTTGTATTTTGGGATTTTGAGATGTTGATGTATGGCGGCTTAAAATGCACATTAAAGCTTTATAAAAACTCTTATATTTTGATGTTAATGAAGTTTGATTTTGTTTTGCTGATGACTTTTTCAAATTGTTTATTTTCACTTTCAAGTTTTCCATAAGGGTGAGAATTTGTGTTTTGGCGTCTAGGAAAAAACTGTATTAACTTAGGTTGAACTAGACAAAGTTGTAGCTTATCTTTCTAGCTTTCCAATGATATATAGTAAGAAATTTTTGGACATCGGAGTTGAAAGTTATGATCTTTAGAAGTGGAGATTCTCTGGAGAATGTAGTTAGTGATTCAGAATTTTTGGTGATGTGAAGAAGACCCTGTAGAAACCCTATCGCCTGGTGCCTATCTTCTAACTCACTGTAGACTGAAGCGTATGATTCACTATGGACTGAATCGTCTGCTTCACTATAGACTGAATCCTCTAGCCTTTCATCTAGTCCAATTTTGACCATGTAAATGATAGAATCTATTTTCAAAGTCTGCATAAAAGTTGTAGATCTGTGAGTTCTCTTTCAAACTGTCTAAGAATAACCTTGATCCAATATCTCTCTAGAATGTAATACTAATTGTTCCAAAATAGGTCTTAGACTAAAGCCTATCATCTAACCTTTCGTTGTGTTCGTCTGACCTATTGTTTGGTTCAATTTAGACCCTTTAGATGATAGAATTTATCCTCAACATCATCATGAACTTTGTATAGTTAGAAGTCTACTTTCAAACTGTCTAAGAATGACCTTTATCTGATATCTCTAGAGAAAGTTATGCTAATTGTCTCAAAATAGGTCTTAGACTAAAGCCTATCGTCTGAAGTTTTGTTTAGGTTCATTTAACCTACCATTTGTTTCAAGTTCGACCTTATAGATGACAGAATTTATCTTCAAGTTCTTCATAAAAATTTTAGATCTAGAAGTCCTCTTTCAAACTGTTAAGGAATGTCCTCGATCTAATATCTTTAGAGAACAGTATACCAATTTTCTCAAAATAGGTTTTAGACTGAAGCCTATCGTCTAACCTTTCGTCTGGGTTCGTCTGACCCTATCGTATGGTTCAATTTTGACCTGTAGATAACAGAATCTATGTTCAAAGTCTTATAAAAGTTGTAGATCTATAAGTACTCTTTCAAACTGTCTAAGAATAACCTTAATCCGATATCTCTAGTGAAAGTTATGCCAATTTTCCCAAAATAGGTCTTAGATTGAATTCCTATCATCTAGTTTAGTCTTAGAATGAAGCCTTTCATCTGACCCATCGTTTGACCTATCATCTAGTTAAATTTTAACCCTCTGGATGACAGAATCAATCTTTAAAGTCTTAGGGCAAGTTGTAGATCTAGAAGTCTTCTTTTAAACCATATAAGAATGAACTTAATCTGATATCTGTAGTGAAAGTTATGCTAATCGTCCCAAAATAGGTTGTTTATAATTTGCTTGATGAGTGAAGAATTCGAATTTTTATGATACAATGTGAGTTTTACAAGGGAAATGAATGCTTTAATGATTTTGCTTGTTACTAATTATAAAACTGTTACCTACGAGCTTTAAGCTCACCCCCCATTTTCTACCCCATCTTTAGGTGAAGAGCATGAGAACGAATAACCAAGAGTCTGGGTTCGTCTGACCCTATCATCTAGTTAAATTTTGACTCTTTATATGATAGAATCTATTTTCAAGGTTTGTATGAAAGTTATAGATCTATAAGTCCTCTTTCAAACCGTCTAAGAATGACCTTAATTCGATATCTCTAGTGAAAGTTATGCCAATTTTCCCAAAATAGGTCTTAGACTGAATCCCTATTGTCTAGTTCAATCTTAGACTGAAGCCTTTCATCTGATCCATCTTCTGACTTATCGTCCAGTTCAATTTTGACCCTATAGATGATGGAATCTATCTTTAAGGTCTTAATGAAAGTTGTAGATCTAGTTCAAACCATCTAAGGATGACCTTAATATGATATCTTTAGTGAAAGTTATGTCAATCGTCCGAATATAGGTTGTTTATAATTTGCTTGATAAATGGAGAATTGGGATTTTTATGATACAATGTGAGTTTTACAATGGAAATGAATGTTTCAATGATTTTTCTTGTTATCAATTATAAAACTGTTACCTACGAGCTTTAAACTCACCTCCCATTTTCCATCCCTTCTTTAGGTGAAGAGCATGAGAACGAGTAACCAAAGGTTAAGGCATCACTCTGATTATGCACACTTTTGTATTTTAAGCTAGTTTTATAAAACAAGGCTTTAATTGCATTTCGAGCAAATTATTGCTCATGCATCTTTTTGTATTTTGTGATTTTGATATATTGATGTATAGTTGCTTGAAATGCTCATTAGAGTTTTGTAAAAACTCTTATATTTTGCTATTAATGAAGTTTAATTGTGTTTTGATGATGACTTTTTCTAATTGTTTATTTTCACTTTCAAATTTTCCATAAGGTTGAGAATTTGTGTTCTGGCTTTTGGGAAAAAACTATATTAATTTAGGTTGAATTTGATAAAGTTATCTTCTAGAAAGTTGTAACTTATATTTCTTGCTTTCCAACGATATATAGTATGAAATTTTTAGATATCGGAGTTGAAAGTTATGATATTTATAAGTGTAGATACTCTGGAGAATGCAATTAGTGATTCAAAGCTTTTGGTGATGTGAGGAAGATTCTGTAGTATCGTCTAGTGAATATCTTATAATTTACTGTAGACTGAATCGTCTGATTCACTGTAGACCGAATCATTTGGCCTTTCATCTAGTCCAATTTTGACCATTAGATGATAGAATCTATTTTCGAGATCTGCATAAAATTTGTAGATCTATAAGTCCTCTTTCAAACCGTCTAAGAATGATGTTGATCCAATATCTCTAGGGAAAGTTATGCCAATTGTTCTAAAATAGGTCTTAGATTGAAGCCTATCGTCTAACCTTTCGTCTGGGTTCGTCTGACCCTATCGTCTGGTTCAATTTTTATCCTCTAGATGATAGAATATATTTTTAAGGTCTGCATCAAAGTTGTACATTTATAAGTCATGTTTCAAACCGTTTAAGAATGACCTTGATCCGATATCTCTAAATAAAGTTATACCAATTTTCTCAAAATGTGTCTTAAACTAAAGCCTATCGTCTGACCTTTAGTCTGGATTTGTCTGACCCTATCGTCTAGTTCAATTTTGACCCTCTCGATGATAGAATCTATCTTTAATTCTTCATGAAATTGTAGATTTATAAGTCCTCCTTCAAACCGTCTAAGAAGGACCTTGATTCGATATCTCTAGTGAAAGTTATGTCAATTTTTCCAAAATAGGTCTTAGACTGAATCCCTATCGTCTGGTTCAGTCTTAGACTAAAGCCTTTCGTCTGACCTATCATCTAGTTCAAGTTTGACCCTCTAGATAATAGAATCTATCTTCAAGATCTTCGTGAGATTGTAGATCTAGAAGTTTTCTTTCAAACTGTCCAAGGATTATCTTAATTTGATATCTCTAGTAAAAGTTATGTCAATCGTCCCAAAATAGGTTCAATATGAATGAAGGCAAAACCATGTTCGATTCTTTTAGTTATAACTGCATCATCCGACCTACAAATGAGATTATTCTTATTTCTAAATAAACTAGAGATGTAGAGCTACAAATTATTTGAAGGAATCAGATTTTAATTTAGTCCCTGAGACTTTCGATTTCTGGATGGAAGTTAGGTATAGTGTACTATTTCAGTTTAATAACAGTCTAAAAACGTTTGGGCCCTAACTTTTAGATGACTAAACCAAATAGGATAATTTTAGTGTCATTAGAAGCTTAGAACAACGGGGAACAAATGTTCTATAAAAGTCAAATTATAATTCCGGTTTGAGGTTTTTCAAAATTTGTTCTGAAATAAGAGAAATGAGTTTGTTTTTATATTTGATTGGTGTGGGCACGCCACCCTTATGGGATGATGGCCAATAATGATTCTTTGAAATAACTATATAGGATAATATGCTCACGTTTTATGACTTCGAATATTGAGCTCCAGAATTGAGTTCAACAATTACACTTGTTGCTAACAATCCTAATTTCATATTATCATTATATAATATTATCTTATTATGTATTCTTGCATTCAAATAAGGATTCGCGCTTTATTTTCCACACATGCCTTTAAATAAAGATAAGTTAAATCTCTTGAATAAGAAAAACGGTCTAAGATCGGATATCAAATCTACTATGTCAAGGCTAAAACAGTGGCTTCTTCCTCATGCCTTTGTAGCATATCGGTTCCTATTCGCACTTGCCGAATAGAAAAAGGAAAAGTTGGATCGTCTTGACAACGAATTGAAAACAGAAGAAAAGTCATTGGCTGTCACTGTTGTAATTTTTTCTATGTAGTAGTTTTTAATGTCCTCATCAAAACTTGGCGCTAGTCCTCATGGCATATAATTATGGAATATTTAACCAGTCGCAATTGCTGTCAATTCCCATTCAAAGCTACCGCCAGTGTTGAGTCCTTTTTTGTCAGATACGATAAATCAAGTTCAATGTATTTATTCTAGAAATCATTTGAGAGAAAAGTAGGGTTTGTAATCTGACGGCTTATAAATATAGTCCCCAAAACATATTATCAAATACGTACGATACATTTTTTAATCTAATTAATCTAAAATTTAAATAATTTAATTGAAAATATAATGTACATTTTAAATATTTAATGTAAAATTTAAATAATAAATAATTTTTTATTAAATTAGTGTCTACGAAGTATCATTTTCGTATCATTTATTATTACGAAGAATATTTCCACTTGATGGAGTCTTCGTCAGATGCATCTCTCTCTCTGTAATTACTTGGACGATGAAAAGCTTGCAAGGGAGACTAACCAAGTCAAGGTTTCAGCAACATGATTTTCGCAGACAAAAGGGAGGACAGTGGAATGAATGTGTTCTTTTAACCCAACCTACAAAGCCAAAGGCTAAGAGAACATCTTTAACCTTGTAAGAAAATGGTTGCTGCGTCTGAATTGTTGCCATTCCTAGTCTGTTGTTTTCTATCTTTGAAATACTCGACATTGGCTCAAGATGAAACCCAGTTCATCTACAATGGATTCCATGGAGCCAACCTTCTTCTCAATGGCACAGCAAAAATCCACCCCAATGGCCTTTTAGAGCTAACTAACATTTCACAACAGCAAATTGGTCGAGCTTTCTTTCCTTCTCCACAGAACTTCTCGAAAACCTTAGCCAACAATAACTCCGACTCT
>JANIPM010000008.1:63692718-63707993 GCA_027478405.1 Erythroxylum cassinoides
TGCTGATCTCAACGGTCGGCTAGGGGACTTTGGTCTTGCTAAATTCCATGATCATGGAGCAACTCCTCAAACAACCTTTGTGGTGGGAACTGTGGGATATATTGCACCAGAACTTGCTAGAACCGGAAGGGCCACAACCTGCAGTGATGTTTTTGCTTTTGGCACGTTCTTACTTGAAATAGCTTGCGGAAGGAAGCCTATAGAATCGTCAAGATCGGCTGAGGAGATGATTCTAGTTGACTGGGTGTTTGATCACTGGGAAAGGGGGCTCATTCTTCTTACAAGTGATCCCAGACTTGAAGGGAATTTTGACATACAAGAAATGAAGTTGGTTTTGACGTTAGGCTTGCTTTGTTGTCATCCTGTACCAGCAACAAGACCTAACATGAGACAAGTGGTTCGATACTTGGATGGAGATGCTAAGTTGCCTGAGATAGCTCTTTTTAATACTGCAGACATTGCCTCTGGTTTTTATCACCTTGGCCGAGAAGTATCTCATCAAAACAACTTGTCAGCCCCTACAACTAATAATTTCTCCCGAAATTCTTTATCTAGCAGCAACTCAATTCTCAGCTGTGGCCGCTGAATCAGAAGAACCTGACACCTGCACGAGGTAAACATGATACGAAGGCTAGTCGTATACGGCAGCAACAAGCCTAAAATGGCTTATTGCAAGTGATGTAGGCAACAATAATTTTCCTTTGAAGTATATAAAATACATTGATGTAAACATAATTGTTTTGTCCATAATTTCCTTGATATTCTTTTTGTTCTTCTTCTTTCTATCTCTATTAAAGACGTCATGTCATTTTATGTTTGAAGGTGAAAATTACGACTTTATTTCTATAACTTGTAATCAGAATAATTTATTTTATTTATCTATTTATAATGTATTTATTTATTAATTTCGAGAAAGAGTGAAGTATAGTTTGAAAAGAAGAATAAGAAAGAAGATCACACATTCTAGACAAACAAAAAAGATATCATTGAATGTTCATTTCAAATAAGTAACATCTCTACTTTTATTAGGCAATAGCATGTGCAAACAATTATACAAATCAGTAGGAACCATAGCAATAGTGAATATATGTAATACCTATGGATTGTACAAAAAATATCAACAATTATAAAAATAACTACTACGTATACTTTATACTTGAAATACCACTTTTAAGTACAAGTCATCCCTCCGTTAATGCAGACTAATAGTAGTCTTTTGTCCAATATTATGTCTATATTAAAAAATATCATCACTCATTACAAATAAGCAAGATATACACTTTTAAATGAGAAAATATTGACTAAATGAAAAGAATACTAGGACTCAATACAAACTATATTAGGACGCAATAAATTCATTATCACAAGTATATGAAAAAGTTACTAGCACCCATTTGAAACAAGGAATAAAATTAGTAAAAAAAATAAGAATACCAACTTTGAGTACAGACCGTACCCTAATTCAATACCAGGTCTAAGTAGAAAAAATTGCCATTATTCATTACAAATATGAAAAATATACATTTTTAAATGGGAATTTATTGACTAAATGAATAGAAAACTATGTCTCAATACAAACTAAAACAAAGTACATTTAATACCACCACTATGCATGTTCCCCAAAATGGGCATACTATCTTTGAGTAAAAATTATATGCTACCTTAATATAAATTGTACTAGTACTTTATATCTTCAATGCTACACTTAAGTTTAAAAAAACCATCACTCATTATAAATAAGGAAGATATACTCTCCTAAATAGGAAAATATTGACTAAATAGAAAGAATGCCATGTCTTAATATAAATGATCAGCATTTAGTTCTTCTCTCATTAGAAACCATTATATAATTGCATATTCCATAACTCACATAGGAGAGTAGGGAAAAAACTTATTAAGGGCCTCCAAAACTTTTTTTGACTATTACTATAAAATTATGTCCATCCATAGTGTATAATGTATAAGACTTAGCTTATATTGTTATTTATGTCTTTTCCTTGATCCTTTTCCACCCATTTTTCACATAAAAACTCATAATTTCTTAAACTTGTAATACAGAGTGAAAAAAATTCAGAAAAATAATGAGACAACAAAGTAGGGAACTTTAGCTATTTGGTAGTGTAAATTTACCCATCAAACTTCCTTTCTCCTTTATTGTCTATCCATGGAGTCTTATGAATCTTATATATAGATTAAGATGTTATTATATATAAAGAAATGTGTTTGGAAGCTAGCATTTTGACCTAAAGGAAAATATTATGCTGAGGGATTAATTGAACATTCATTAGGGGTGTTTTTGATCAAAACAACGATTATATGAAAGTCCGTTCCTTCAGTTAATGTTTCTATTTGCCCATTGTATCATCTCTACAATAGAGAATTACTGAGTACTTCACTTAAGGAAAAGGGAACTGTTAAGATGCTGATAAAGGAAAAGGAATATATGCCTATGGATCCATCTTCTGTTCATACTATATTTTTCTATGTCCATTGTCTCTCATATGAAGATTGCTATATACCATTATATTTGTAGCACTATTCTTATGAAAATGTGCTTGACTTTGGAGAATATAATAACTCAAGCATTATCCATATATTATATTCTTCCTAATGGACAAGGTTTGTCATTATATAAAAAAAACCATATGAGTTAATATTAGAGGTTTAATCATGTTTGATCATTATTATTTTCATTGGTTAGTGTAATTAATATATTCACCAAGTGACGTTAATTTCTGCAGTGATAATACTGGTACTACCCAAACGGAAGGTTCATTATGTATGGCATATGTATCATTATTATAATTTATTGATATTGTTTGAAATTAAACAAAAACATTGTCTAATTTGTCTTATAGGACAAATTTGCATTATCTTATTTTTTTAGCAAAAGGAAATTTTAAATTGTAATCCAATATTCATTATGGTACATTGATAATAGATAAATTAAGCCTTAGGAATTTCATACGAAATAAAATATTAAAACCAAGAATATTAATCTACACTTGGTTGTAATTGCAATGTTTGAAGCTTGTACAAACTTTTCATTTTTTGGAAAATGTGAACATAATATGGGAACTCTGTCTATAATGGTAGGTATAGGTCTATATTGCCATATCTTGCCATATCATTTAATTGACGCATCTAGAACAATTTGACCTCCCATTAGGAAGAAGAAATAGTGGTACATTAAGAAGTTATAAGAGGTTGTATTGGATTTAGAGGGATAAACAAAGATAAGTAGGTATACAAAACATATAGGAAAAGCAAATGAAGGCATCTGGAGATTTCTACAGATTACCCTAAAAATCTGTAAGTATAAACTACGTATATGGTTCCATATATCTTGATTATTTGTAATTACTATTTAGTTGTGAAATAAAAGCCTCTGGAGATTTCTACATCATACCCTCAAAATCTGTAAGTACAAACTATGTTTATGGTTCCGTATAGCTTGAGTATTTGTGTAATTACTATTTAGTTGTGATTTTTATCATTAAATGGAAAATTATTTTATTTTATCTCTTTAATTGAGTTGTAGAAATAGCCTTGAAATTTTCATAAGTATCATTAATGCACATGGTTCTATGTACTTTAATCTTTGAAATTTTATTTACTATTGTATCTTTTGTTCTTCAAATTTTGATTTATCATAAAATTAAATATTATTTTTTATTTCATCTTTTTAGTTGGAGACCATAAGCAACATAAAAAATGGATAGAATTATTGAACCAATCCTGTCTGAATAACAATAATGCATTGTCAACCTATTAGAACGGTTACGAGATCTTTGGATGCAACTTGGATGATATGTGCTTAATTGACTATGCATTTATTACATAACACTTAGTATTTAATGATATGAAATGCTTAAAACATTTACTTTGGTTCATATTTGGTTTTAGGTACAATTCGGAAGTGAAAGAGCTAAAGTAAGTTCAAAGCACTATATTTGAGCCATTTTTTAGAGATTCACAATCATTTGTCTTCATTGAGTAAGAATGGGAAGGATTAGAGTAAGAGAAGATAAGAAAATACATAAAATTAAGAGCATGAAGCGTGTAAAACACAACTCATGGCTAACATTAATTTGTCATGGCCATGGTTATGTCATGGGCGTGAGCCATCTCTCACACCCATGACATAAGTTGCATGTGTGTGACACTTAAGTCACACCCATGCAAGGTAGGTCACAGTCGTGAGTCACACCCATGACACAAGTTGTATGGGCGTGACACTTAAGTCACGCCCTTGCAAGGTGGGTCACAGTTGTAGGCCCAATGATTCAGACTCACGGCCATGAACAACATATGCAGGCCTGTGAAATTGTGTCAACTCACCCCACAATCTAGTTTTTAGTACACTACAAGAAAATGGGTGTTTAGTGACGAAAATTATCAACAAAATGTGAAGGTTTTTTGTTGGCAAGTGAATTTGTCGATGGAAATTACCGAACCCAAGAGTCATCGAAGAAACGATCTCCGATAATCTTTAGCGATGGAATAGAAATATTCTGTCAGTACTTTCCCAATGACCATTTTTTTGTCACCAAATATAGCAACAAAATTTTTAAGTCTGTCAATTACTATACTGGCGGCAAATAGTATCGAAAGTCAAAGTATTGAAAATCTGTCGGAACAATTGACAACGGTAAGTTGTATTATGTTGATAAATTTAGCCACACGTATCGATGGTATGTTTTTTCGTTTGTAAATTATTTAACGATGAAATGTTCTTATTAAATATGATAATTATGTCAATAAATGCATCGATATTATCTTTTATTATTCATACATTTAATTTGTAAATTTAATTTTGATAGGTAATCTTATGATTGATATTTAATTTATACAATTATCTGGTGATAATATATTGAAGTTTTACTATATTGAATTTATCTAAACAGTAAGCTGAATGATAATATAAAGTAAAAATTATCTTAATTGATAATAAAAATTATTATCTACAATAATAAATATGTAAGTCATATAGAATGACTTGAGAGTAGCAAAACTAAGCTATATATTTGGTGAAGGTGGATGGTCTGACTAGTGCGATGAGGTGCTGCCCCTCCCCTTCAACTCATCCATCTCATTATGGAGCTGGGCTATTTATTCCATTGACTATTGCAATTGAGTTGCCAACATCTGTACTATGCTCTCCAGCTGAACCACTTATTGGATGCTGACTGCCTATTAGATGCAACTGTATTGGATGTAGAGGATTGCAAATAACATGTTTTCGCAAATGAACCTAAGTTAAATATCATTCCACAACGGTTCGTACTACCCACTGTAGTAAGATATGCCTGACTCTCATTAATAGTTTTAGAGTGTTGAAACTATTGTTAAATGCTTTTTTGTATTTGTTCATATCAGGAGGCAATGTTTATGTTAATAAGTGATAATTATTAAGAATTAATATTAAATAAAAAAGTGTACATACATTAAGTTCTCTATATTAGATGTTGACGAAGGTCACACCATCATCCTTCTTAGTGTGGGTATGCAAAAAGAGATGACGGGGTGTAGGCTTCATGCCCATAGACTTTTCTTGCATTAGAATAAAATGTTATAAGTGAACTACAATTTTAAAAAATTTCGACAGAGTTTCCTCTAATTTTATGATATTTACCCCCTGTTGAATAAAGAAAGTAAATAAAAAACATGGCCACATTAGACATTTATAACATTATCATTCTCCATAATACACATATATTTTCATTCTAAAATTAACAAATCAAATTAAATTGAAATAACGTAAAAAAATTAGAATATAAATTTAAATTGTAGATACTTAGAAGTTTCTCTGCATACTCCTGGTGGGTAATAGATCCTTTAGTGTGTACAGGAAAACTCTCTCCCCCTCGATCCTCCAGATCTGTTGATAGAATTACGCTCTGAATTGAAAATTGCCTTGAGTGAATTGTCATGTCTGTTAAATGCAAAAATATAATAAGATAATACTAAGTTTGAATTAATCATGATAACGTTCAAGTATTCATGTTTGAATTAATCACTTAGAAGTTCATTTCCAAAGTTTGAATTTAAATAAGCACTATAAAACTTGGCATTGTTACACCATATGAATTGAGAAAACAGGTTCTCACCATGACTCCTAGGCTCTTGGAATTTTTCATCGATAAGCCTTATGGGACCTGCATCATAGGTTTCCAGCTTCTATACCGTCCTAGAGGTTTATTATGAAAAGAGTTGTGATGAATTTCTTATGAGTTTCATCTACGGGGTTTATTATGTAAAGAATAAAATTTTGTTTCATTATTATGCATTAGATCATCCATAAGATCTCAAACTCATTCCACATACAATAAATACTTATGTATCCATACATCTACTCATCATTGATTAAAAAAAACCAAAATATAAATACTTAGACTATTAAAGAACATAAAAACTCATCATTGATTATAAGCATATTCTAAAGAGCACAAAATCAATACCTCCTTTACATTCAGCAAAACCCAAACCCAAATACTCGTTCTATTAAAGCAACACATATGGTAGACATTAGTTGGATGACTTACCTAGATGGATGGACAACCACAGACTGTAACGAAGAAGGATAAGTGACACTTTTCAACACAAAATAGGGCCTATGAAAAAGAAAATTTCGTATTTAATGTAATACACTTATTCAATAGTTTTGTATTTATATCTATTACATACTATGCTAAATTTCACTATAAGCATTAGCACTTGAAACTCTAACAATCAAATATCGGTATAATGTCAACAAAAGCATGTGATATATACCAACACAAGTCGAACACTGCCAACACTTTAAGATAATCATAATAGAACTTTCATGCATTCATGTATTTTTCATATTATAGATATAAACATCAAGCTTTTAAAGGCAAAAATAACTATAATGATTTTAATTCTTTGGATTGGAAATTCATTTTAAGCTCTTTACAAACTCTTGGGTTCCTTCCTGAATTCATAGGTTAGATAGAACACTGGATAATTATGGTTTCCTGTGACATTCTAATTAATGAAGAGCCGTTGATAGTATACCATTTGGCGATTACTTGTAGAGAATCTACTATTTATAATGCATGATATCTTAATTGAATCATTAATCGACTGTACATAAGTATTCTATGATTTAGTGAATTGTTGTCCTTTCATTGGGACTATACCTTCTACAGTTACATAGGGATTCTAGGATCCACCTATAATGTCATAACATATAGCTCTTCTAGGTGCAGGTACACATAATTAAAATAAGACTCCACAGAATTCTAATTCAAATTTTGTATAATTATCACCATTCTCATATATATCATATCGAAATATTCATATGTCTCATATTCATCAAATTTCTTAAATCATAAACATTTAAAATCCAGTTCCCATTTTTAACACTCATTTTTTGCTCAAATCAAGTTCAATATTTATACATATATATTACTCAACCATAAAACTTCTACAATCTTAACTTATTTAAAAAGAAACCTAATTTATTAATTTTATTCAAACTCATATAAGAAAGTTCATAAATAAGAAGCAATATAGAAATACAAAAAGAATAGAAGAAACCTAAGATTACATTATGAAAACTTGAAAATCCTTAAAAGGAACTTGGGAGAGAATATGGAGAGATAAGAACAACCCTATGCACTTTTGAGACTTTTAAATTTTATTTAGGGTCAATTTAAAATAGGTACTTACTTTAAAAACTTGATCCAACTACTTAAACTTATTTAAAAGGTTCAAGCAAGTAGGTGACTACTTTAACTCTTGGTTACTAAAACAACCATAACCTACCCTATATATCTTAGAATCTCATGATTTATAACACTAAGTAAGCTAAACACATAAAGCTAAAAATTTTATATTTGAGACTTCTTAAAAATGTTACTCTAACTATATGAAAAAAACACCAAAAAATAACCCCCTACAACATAGTCCCAAAAATGAGCTTACAATATTTAATCTTGTCAACTCTAAAACATACCCTAACCTGAACCAACACCAATTAAACATTAAAAAAACTTGCAAGTACGCCTAAAAAATATATGAAACATTGAGAAACACTTAGCATATAGCATGTAAAGAAGAATGACCAATTCTACAAATTAAGTATACAAAAGCGAAAATCTAAGATGTTACAATTCTTTTGAACTATGAAATTCCCATAAAATTTTAACCATTTGACTAAGCATTACGAAGAGCCTAATATTTGGAATTGAATTTTAATTGATTTCTATTTAAAGCTTAAATCTTCTTATAGTTACAAAGGTTAGCAGGCGATAAGGTGGTTCGGATCATAGATATATTTCCTTAACATCTCCACAGATATAAACATCATGAAAATATTAAGTGCATTAGTAAGACTAAATGACATGGTTAATTAATCATATAAATCCAAATCAGATTCATTGTTTCAAATTATATAAGTTTACGTAGCATGCAACTGATACTTTATTTTTACTAACATAATTACCAATAATATCTACAAGAGCAAAATCCTTTCCTAAAATATGAAATCAATAATCCATAAGTTCATTGGTGTGATTTTATCTAAATTTGGGTTATAAAAGATAGACATGGATGGTGTAAGTAATTAAATTCACTTAACTTCACACAATTACATAAGTGATTTTATCTTAATGTTGGTTATAAAAGATAGACATAGATGGTGCAAGTAATTAAATTCACTTATCATCACATGATTACTTAAGTGCTTCCGAATCTACTATTATAAATGATAACATAGATGGTGCATGTGACATATAAATACGAACCTACTATAACAAATAATCCAGGATACCATTCCTTATGCCACAATTCTAACACACAACATACGTAAATTCCATAGTTGTTTTATTCATCAATAGGCATACATACTTAACTTAAAGTGTTACCTGATCTCTATAATTCAACTCAATAAAAATGTATAATAAGAGTATCTCACCTAAGGAATTTTATTATCTTAATATCGGTACAATTTAGGAAACACCTCAACTCCTTACATAAAAAAAGAGGTTAGACATATAAATAGGAAGGTGTAAAATCATGAAACAAAAAACTACAACCTATCTTTATATGTATGCAATACTTAATTCATTAACATCACAAAAATATTAAGTTTAATAGTAAGACCAAATGACATAGTTAATTAGTTATATGAATTCAAATTAGATTCATTATTTCAAATTATATAAGCAATTGTCCTAATTGTAGTAATTATATAAATTAAAAAGGTAGCATTGTAGTAATTTTACAAGCACTCACATAATTCATATGTAATATATTTATACTTAAAATAACTTAAAACATTTATTAGAAACAAAAACTAACCATTTATTGGCTAGGACAGTAGCATTGGTCAATTAATTTTATTACAAACTTATGGTACCTATTATTAAAAGATCAATACGAGGAAACAAAAAGGAATAAAGTATGTTGAACCTTGAATCATTCAAAAAATACAAAAAAATAAAATTTATTATGAAATATTAACAAAGACATAAATACTAGTAAACTAAATGTGCATTATAATCTAAAAAGGAAATAATTATGACTAATAGAAAGAGGAGGAGCCAACAATCTTATTTGCCAAAGAAAACTAATGTTCTTAATCTTAGGAAGCCTATTCTGTCACCTTAAAATTTTCCTACAGAAACAAATTCAGTTATAAAAAACCAAGAGCATCCATTTAAAATAGCAAAGTAACTTTTAGAGGGAAGAAAAATTGTAACTCTAACCTTTTAGATAGACAAATGAAATGATACATTTTCAAACAAGGTGGCTTTTCTAAGTTAGAGACTAAATTATATAGATTAAGTTATTATTTGAAAGGTTTGTTAGATTAAATTAAATTGATTAAAAATTAAAAGCAAGTATTTGAATGCCTTTCTAGTTGATGAATAATGCAATTGAGTAGATGATGAATAACCTTGATTTCTCTAATATTTTTGTTTCATTTCCTTAAAATTGTTACCTATTTAAGTTAAGAGTGAAATCCTTCCATATAATTGTTAATTTTCCATTTCAAGTCTTATATAACTACTCTAGGCATTTTCTTTAGATTTCAACGAATTAACCAAGTCTAGACATTAACCAACTCTCACCAACATCCCTAAGAGACATTTCATCGAACAATTTATAGGCAACTTGCAATTCATCTCTAATTAATAAAAAAATCACAACATTTTCCCATTATTTACTAACAAAAACACATTCAAACAACAAATAAACTGACATCAGGTAAAAATGCATAATATGCACAATCGATGAAAACCCACCCACCCACAGTCCATGAAAACCTACACATGTTCGACACTAACAACGAATTTTTTAGAGACGTTTGGAAACCCAAGAGCAAACTTACCTGAAAATGACACATAATGGACCGAAACAAGCAAAAATTGACATTGAATGCTTGGGAGGAAGAGGGAGCAACGACTATGAAGTAGGGAAAAAGAGAGAAAATGAAAGAGGGAACCAAATGATGTCATTTTGAATAGCCTTATAAGCCACCTGAAACCCACTTCTTCCTAAACCAAATGATGTCATTTTAATTTTTTGAGAAACCGACATTCACCGACAGAATAGTAATTTAAATGCATAATTTTCCAAATGACATCGTTTTGAATAGCCTCATAAGCCACCCGAAACCCCCTTCTTCCTAAACCAAATGAGGTTATTTTAATTTTTGGAGAAACAAACATTTACTGATGGAATAGTAATTTAGATGCATAATTTTCCTGCCACCCATTGCTGCTTATTTTATGACAAAATTTACTATACTATTGAGAAAATCTCATGAATAATTTCTCTCCATGTTTATAGACGAAAATTTTGGCAGTTGTAGAAAATTATTTTTTCGAAAAATTTACCAACATAAAATAAAATTGTCACTAATTTACTATGGATTTTTTCCTTTGGTAAATTTCCATTGGTAATGTGTTATTTTCTTGTAGTGGTATAAATACATTTTTTTTAATGGTAGAAAATGCATGAAAGGTTTAAGGAATCATTCTAGGGTTTTCAGGAGGAGACAGAGGTGTAGAACTTTCATCCTTTGGAGACCCATAAAGGGCTAGGCTTTCTCGACCTAGTTCGGATGTGACATCGACTCTAAAGAACCTAGTTAAGCATTTCTCTCATTGTTTGTTGTTCTTTCTCTTAGAAATTGGTTATGTTGTCCTATATTTATTATTGAACCCAAGTTTGTTATATTATTTAGTAGCATTTTCATGGTTTTTGTTATACTTTTCGGCTCCTTTTGTTGGATATTGTGCTTAATTTGACCTAAGAGTGCTTGTTTTGAATTAATGTAATTTAAGGGTCAAATTGTCATAATTAGTTAGCAATTGCACTCAATTGATTTATAGGATAATTGATATTATAAACTATTACTTTCTTTTCATTGCAGGACACTCCTTAGAGCCAAAAGTGGAACAAAGAAATTGAAGTCACAAGATTAAGCAAAGACATTTCAGTTAAAGTTCGTCGCGATAAAGTCAATGTTTCGCCACGACGAAACCATTAAAGATCGACATGTCAAAGTCAGTGTTTTGTCGTGGCGAGCCTTCGAATCAGCATAGACTCGAACCATTTTTTAAAATTTTGCTTACTGTGCAACCCGATCTGAAAACCCATTTTGGAAAGAAACCTATTTTGGGATAAGTTACAAAACAATAGAGAGAGAGCCGACATTATCATCATCATTCCATCACCTTGCCACCCACGATTCCATCATTGTGCTCTCTCATATCTGTCTCATTTTTCTTCCATTTTCAACCCCAACTTCTCCCATGGGTAGGAGGGATTCATTCCTATTTGTGAGGCTTCTGGTTGCAATGCGTGGCTAGGTGTTCACCTTCCTATTGAAGATGTAGCGATGGCTGGAGTTCAATATGCTTAAAAGGGGAGTAGCTTAATCCATAGTCTAGCTATGATTTATAAATTCCTTGGTCTAGGATTTGTAATTTTTAGTTAAGCTACTTGATTATAGTTTAATCAAATGTTGGTGCTAGACCCCGCTTCTGGAGCCCAGCCTTTAGAGTCATTGAACTGAAACAGTACTTGTCCTCAACCATATTAAACCTAGTTCAGGAAAATTAGCATAACTTTCTCTACGGATATCAGATTAAGGCATTCTTTACATGGTTAGAAATAATAATTTAAGATCTACACCCTTCGTGAAGACATTGATGATAGATTATATCATCTACAGAGTCCAAAATGGGACAAGACGATAGGATCAGATGAAACCAGATGAAGGGTCAGATGAATTGGAATAATTGTCATAACTTTCCCTAGAGATTTTGGATTAAGGTGTTCTTTATATGGATCAAAATAGAATTTCAATAGCTAAAACTTTTATGAAGACCTTGAAGAAAAATTAGGTCATCTATAGGGGCCAAAAATGGGACAAGATGATAGGATTAGATGAAACCAGATGAAGGGTTAGATGAATTGGGAAAATTGTCTTAACTTTCTCTAGAGATGTTGGATTAAGGTGTTCTTTAGATGGTTTAAAAGAAACATTCAATATCTACAACTTTCACAAAGACCTTGAAGGCAAATTCGGTCATATATAGGGTCAAAAATGGGACAAGACAACAGGATCAGATGAATGGTCAGATGAATTAGGAAAATTATCATAACTTTCCATAGAGATGTTGGATTAAGGTGTTCTTTAGATCGTTCAAAAGAGAATTTCAAGATCTACAACTTTCATGTAGACC
Source organism: Erythroxylum cassinoides (assembly GCA_027478405.1). Lineage (NCBI taxonomy): Eukaryota > Viridiplantae > Streptophyta > Magnoliopsida > Malpighiales > Erythroxylaceae > Erythroxylum > Erythroxylum cassinoides. The sequence continues at coordinate 63,705,444 of JANIPM010000008.1, forward strand.
TTGAAGACAAATTTGGTCATATATAGGGTCAAACATGGGATAAGACGATAGGATCAGATGAAGCCAGATGAAGGGTCAGACGAATTGGAAACATTGTCATAACTTTTCCTAGAGATGTTGGAATAAGGTGTTCTTTAGATGGTTCGAAAGAAAATTTCAAGATCTACAACTTTTATGTAGACCTTGAAGACAAATTCAGTCATCTATAGGATCAAAAATGGGAAAAGACGATAGGATCATCACTAGACGATATGAAGTCATCAGATGATACATTATCACCAGACGTCATATACATTATCACCAGATGATATGATGTCATCACCAGATGATATGATGTCATCACCAAAATCACCATACGATATGACGTCACCAGATGATACATTATCACCAGACGATATGACATCATCACCAGATGATATGATGTCATCAGACGATACATTATCACCAGACGATATGATGTCATCAGACGATATGACGTTATCAGATGATACAAACTATACTCCTGAGCATCTCCACTTATAAGGACTATAACTTTCGACTCTGATGTCTAAAAATTTCATACTATATACAGTTGTAAAACTAGAAAGATAATCTACAACTTTGCCTACTTCAACCTATATTAATCTAGTTTTTTTCCCCAAAGTCAGAACACGAATTTTACCCCTTTGGAAGACTTGAAAAATGAAACTCAACAATTTGGAAATATCTTCTGTAAAACACAATCATACATCATTAACATCAAAAGATAAGTGTTTTACAAGGCTTTAATGGGCATTTCAAGTCACAATATAATAATATTTCAAAATCCTAAAATACAGAAGAATACATGAGCAATAATTTACTCAAAATGCGACTAAAGCCTTGGTATACAAAACTAGCTTAAAATATAAAACTATGCAAAGTTGAAGTGATGCCTTGACCCTTGGTTACTCGTGCTCATGCTCTTCACCTGAAGATGGGGTGGAAATAGAGGAGGTGAGCTTAAAGCTCGTGTGTAACAATTTTATAATCGGTAGTAAGCAAAAAACATTTTAAAACTCACATTGAATCAAGATACATATAACTTCCAAATCTCAATTTATCAACAATTCATAAGCAACTTAATTTATGCATCATCAAACTTGCCAACACATTTGAACACATAAGCACATCAAAATGGATTGGGTGGATCCATAATAGAACATACTACACAATTCCCATAAGGGTGTGTAGCCATGAACTTAGGGGAGTCTATGAAGGAGCTCTATGCCAGTAGTGGGCAGGCGGGAGAAGCTTTTGGTCAAAGTGCACTTGACATACTTAAGGGACCACCACAAACCCACATAATCATGCATTTCACATCTTGAAAACTTGTTGCCCAAAATGGCACATTTTCGAAACTTGATTTCATAAACTTGATATCCTTTCTAAATCATTTCCATTTTTTTTCATAACTCATCCACAAAATTCATACACACAACATGTGTCACTTTCTCAAAGCATTTAAAAAACAATAAATGCATATTTAAAGTAGTTGAAAATATTTATTTCCTTTTTCTTGAAAGAAACATTAATGGCTTTTTAGTCAATTATAAAAATGTAACCCACCTTGAATTCCTTGACTATAACTTGTTCGAATGTGCCTCTCCTCTTGCTCCTCTTGTCTTTTTTTTATTCCCTTTTCATAAATAAAAATTCCAATTTCAAATGGGTTGCAAAATTGAAGATTCACAAAATACATTTACTAAAATTGATCCTAGAGTACCTAAACCCATGCATTTCCTAAGCTTTATGAACCAAAACCCTTCCAAAATCCAAAAATTTAAATGTTCTTACGTTAAACCTTCACCAAATGACGAAATGTTTAGTTAAAAAGAAAGCTCTTATCTTCCTCTACCTTTTTCCCTTCTTGCACAACCTTAAAATCTCTCTAGAAGGCTTAGAAAAGATGAAACCCTAGCTCAACTCTCTTCTTTCCTCTCAACCACCGAAATCTCTCTTGTTTATCTCTTTGATTTGTTATTTTACTTCCTTATTTTCCACTTTCGTCTTCCCCCCTTTTTAGGAAGAAAACAACACTTCTTTCTCCCCATTTTACCCTTAATGATTGATAAAAATTCACCTTGACCTTCCTTTAATGCCTTGTGGTTTTTAAACTTAAGTAAGCTACCCAAAATACCCTTTTTATGTATTCCTACTACTTTTAATTTAACTAACCCATGCCATAAATCTACTATTATAAACCTAAAGAAAAACTAACTCCTAAAAAAAATTCTAGGGGCCAAAATTTTTCCCCCTCTTAAAGGAATTTTGTCATCGAAATTATTACTTGAGTCATTGAAGAGTTGTGGATACTTCTCCCCCATGGCTTCCAAGGGCTCCCACGTGGCCTCTTCTACAAAATGGTTTCGCCACAAGACTTTTACTTGTTGAATTGTCTTGTTCCTGAGGACCTTTTTCTTAGTGTCCAAGATCTCCACTGGAATCTCCTCATAACTTAGATCATCTCTTAACTGAACCTCAGCGGTCTGAATGATGTGAGAGAGATCTGATCTATATCTCCTCAATATG
>JANIPM010000008.1:63890499-63915425 GCA_027478405.1 Erythroxylum cassinoides
ATTTTTTATATGGATTATAACATACGTAAAACTAATATAAAAATAAATATTAAAATATTTAAAAAGCTAAATAATATTGTATAAATATGAATATAAATATTCAAGTTGAGTGAATAGTTAAATGCATAAAAAATTATGCATTTTATTGTAATAAACTTAAAGATGAATTTGTGGATATTATGAAAATTATGTGTAAAATATAAGGACAAAAGGGACTAAAATAAGTTCATTAATTAATATGAAAAATCTACCTGAAAAAATTATTTGAGAGGTTTCTTTAAAAAATTTCAAATTAAAGTTTATTAAAAAGTTGTATTTTAACAGCCAAAAAAATAATATCTATTAAAAAAAATTATAACTAAACATCCATTTTTTAAAAATGCTTTAATGGTAAAAAAGGTAATTATTTACCTTTCAAAAGCTTATATACTGGGTCCTCTTAAACCACCACTTAAATTTACAAAATGAGAAACCCACCTAACATGCCATTACATTTTGTTTTCTTGACCTAAGCTAACATACATAATTGCACGTCCATCGACAAGGACCTGTCTGTTCTTCGAGTTCCAAATTCTTAAATTTTGGTTTCGGCCATATGTCGGCCAAGAGCCACCATCATGCCAACACGAGGCATCTTAGGAGGGGGACAAACACATTCCCAATACTAATCAAAAGACCTTTTTGTATGGTTTCTGCTCCTCATACATTCATACATTAGACACTTAACTTAATTGTACAACAAAAAGGGTTCATTATGGTGTCCTAAGCTATTAAGGACAGGTAGGCATCTATCTAGTGTTTTCAAATTGAGCCACCTAACCTTAACTTTCATGGGAAATTGCACAACCAAAAAGTCGATTTCCATGTCTGCTTTTTAACATTGGATGATATCAAAACTTGTCAAGGAAAGACAGTTTGACTTGATCAAGGTTGTGTGACTCTGTTGTCTATCTTGTAAAGAATATTAAAAAAATGTGCTTATGGAGTTAAGTAAGTCTCTATTTCTCTCTATCATATGTGGTTTCTTTTTTTCTTTACGAAAAGTATGGAAATTTAATCATGGGAAAGAAAGCAATTATGAGTTAACCTAACATTTGAAATCTAAACAATAGTTGGTGGCCAGTGAAATGTGAGGAAATGATTAGGAAAGTATGCAATTGTGAAGGTGGGGGGTGCACGTAAACCATATTTCTTCGTCAGCTGTCTTTATTTTGAAAAGATAAGTGAAGCCATTGGTTTAGGACAAGTCTAAATCACTCCCAACATTGGAGGAGACATACATATCTTGCCCAACGATTTGTTTCTTTTTAGTGTTTGTTTCATTTTCATTAACTGGACATACGATTTTTCAACAAGAGAGGAATGATCATTTGTTCAATTTTATGGTGTCTTATTATGTCCAGTAAATTTCAGCCATTTATTTCTGCGGGACCTGTATTTATTTATGCGGAATCCACGCGAGACCTACATAAATAAATGGCTGAGATTCACTTAACTCAATAAAATACCATAAAACTGGACAGAAAATCTGGACTCCCATTTTGAAAGCTTCTATTTCTATCCTTATAATCTTGTCTCAACTTCGTCCTAAAGGATACTTGCTTAGCTTCTAAATTTTATTTTTCAAAGGCAAATTGGTCATAAGGGGGGGACATGGAGTTCATTGCGTTGAAAAGGAGATAGTGACCAAAGGCAATTAATGTTTGGTTTCACCAGCTTACTTTGAGACTTGGGACCCTCATTTTGGTCCCATAGAACGTGGAACTTGATTCCATAATGAGTGAAAGACAGTGAAGTCTGTGACCATTACTCGCATATCACGGTGTATAGTGGTGGAATTAACATTCAAGCTTCTGGGGTTCGAGAAAGGAAGCTGATCGACCACTTCAATGCAGATTTTTTATCAACAAAACCGGATTTTATTAGTACTGGACCAAATTGCAGAAGTCCCAATAGCTTGGGAGCCCAATGTTGGTCCATTTTTGTTTACTTTTGGGGTTTTGTGGGCTGGGCCTGTGAGTACCCAAAAATCTAGAGGTCCAGTACAAGGTGGACATTGCAGCCACGTAGATCTTTACCAGGTAGATGACATATCATATTGATATATTATAATTTTTAAGTAAAAAAATTATGAAAATACTTAATTTCACTCTGAACACTTCTCGGCATTACAACTTTTTTTTTCATACAAGAGGAAAAAATAGACTACATGAGTGCTCGGGTGTATACTGCGCCTAGCGCATCTCGATGAAGAAGTTCCTGGACGCCTAAAGGGGGCTCTTGAAGGATATGTAAGCCCGGACTTAACCCGCTAACGAGACGAGTGAGATTGTCGGCACACTAGTTTCTTTCCTAAAAGACATGTTGAATGCGAACCGCCCACTCCCATTGGAGCATTCACTGGAATTACAACTTCACAAGAGTTGAAATCATTGAGAGAGCAAATAAACTTAACCGGCCACGAGATGAGCTTCAAAACACTGTGACACTAATCATGAAAGAAGTCCATATCTAGCTTCAATAAACCAAAAGATCCGACAAACATTGCTGTGTTGTCGACGATGAAAATGGCATGGATCTTTTTTATATTCGACGTCAATTGCACTTTTCACATTACCATGTTGTGGTTGTACAAATTATGCTCGTTGTGGGAAAGACCAAATCGGCGAGAAGGGTTATAAAGATACAATCAATAAGTTGATGGGATTGGCATCTATTTGCACAACAGTTGCATTCATCTCATGGGACGTGCGTGAAAGTTTGACAGAAAAGTTATCTATGATAGATACATGAAGAGTTCAAACTCTTTTATAATGAATAATTAAGATACACATCTCAAATCATGGGAAGCATACGAGGATAACGAAAGAGTGTATGATGAGCGAAAAACAATGAGTTAAAGTAGTGATTCGAGGAAGAATCCTATTAAAGAAGAGAATGATCGATCAGCTTACACCAATACAAGTTCTTGTTTTCCACCACTCTTGTTTTTTTTTTTTTTTTTGATTACATTAGGTATCCCAGCTTAGTCGGACAAATCCTAATCCCCTAAGACCCCACCCCAAGAGCCTTAGAGAGGGTAAACCTAGAAACCCCAAGATCCCTCAGGTTCTTACGTTGCCTGTATTATACTTCTGCGCACAAGGAGTCTTCACATACTTGATTGTTCAATTATGATTGATCGCTGACCTCCCCTTTGCTCAGCATCAGGTTCCCATCAACCCCCAGGTTCCCTAGTAGCTCCAACTCCCACACTGCCGCTGGAAGCGAGACGTTCGTAATTGATCCGATCAAGGAGCTGTGCCCAAGGGACTAGAGGATCATCAATAAGAATAATGCCTATTTCTCCTCCTTTTGCGTGACTCGAACTCAAGACCTCCTGAAAGGAAAAGCCTTAAGTGAGAATAAAAAAAGTTTCTAAAGATAAATAAGATGCATTCCTGGTCACTTTTTTTATATATTGTTAAAGATAGAATATACTAAACACATAAAGAAGGGCTTAGACAGATTGCAAATAGTTCAAATCAAGTACTAAAAATACTGAAAATCGGAGAAAATTGAAGGGTACCTAAACAGTTTGTGTTAATGTCGTATTGATTGTGCTTGTGTCCAAAAGAAACTGTAGTATCAAAGTAAGTGATATTAACGCCAAGCACGTCTGTTTTGCACTGGTAGAATTACATTAGGATGAAAATGGATAATCTCAATTTTTCAAAAAAATTAAAAGTGTAAATTAACGTTTTTTTAATTGGATCCGAGCCTAAGTTACCTAAGCTTAGGCTTACCTGAGGCCTAACTCTTCTAAGAAAAATAATATTGTTTTATTTAAAATAATTATGTCTCAAGTCGGCCTGGACTTAATCTATAGGCCGATTCATTGAAAACACTTAAATCTAAGCTCATGAGCGTCCCATTGTCATCCTAAATTACATAAACTAATTGGCATCAATTTCAAAGTGAGATAGGCAGGAAATATGTAGGATTAAATGTTTGATTTGTGTCCAATTTTGATGTATAAAAAGAGTAACATTTCAAAGTTATCTAAATAATTTTTCACTTAAATAATGATATGAATGGTCTTTCCTTTAAAGACTTTAGTTCTTTGGTATTTCATGTTTATGAAAGGCTTATTATTAGTGTAATTTTTTAAAAATCAATCAGAATATAAACTAATTAAAAGTTTTCATGAGATTTTTCTCTTCACTGTTTAATAAAAATTCAATATAATCTTATCGAAACAACTTATATTGATCAAAATCTTTATAAATTTGATTCTAATTAACAAATTTGGTTAAGGTCGAGTTTTCTTACTTGAATTAAAAACGACCCTTGTAATTTAAAGTTTGAGTAATTTTCGGTCTACGATTCACATTAGCTAAACAATGGAAAAGAAGATGTATTGCCTCTTATAGTTCTAAAATTGGTTCGCAACAAGTTAGTGGTGTCAATAAATTGTAATAAGACTATAGCACAAGTTCCAAAAGTTAAAGAAGATACAAATTGGAACTAAGAAGATGTAGATGTTGCCCATGAGATCTTTGATGTTTTCAATCTTCATAATTTGAATTTTAAGTAACTTGCTATAAAAAATGTTGAATTCTAGGTAAACATAGAGATAATAACAAAGAAGGTTGAAACTAATTGGATATTGACTATGCATTATGCAGGGCTCCAAATTCTAATAAACTTGTTAAGAAATGTGGAGTAATGCCAAGTTTTTAATAGAGTTAGTTATAATTTAAATATAATTTAAGTGAGTAATCCAGCTATATATAAATTTTTTTAAAAAGTGACATGTTAATATTAACATATCCTTAATCTCATTCAATTTCAGATTAAATTTCAATGGTTTTGAAATATTAAAATTCTTTTTTAATACATTTAACATATCTTCAATCGTATTAAGAGTTCTGTCAATTTAATTTGAATGATTTTGAAGCACACTATACTTTATTGTGAAGAATAGATTGAAAATACACCTTTTACTTGTAAGATGGGCTCAAATTCTGTCTATTCCTAATCTGGCATGCCTCGGCTCGGGCAATATGTGTTTAAGTTGATTTGACGCTAAATGGTATTAGTCTTGCACTTCAATTACTCTATTTCTATTCCAACCTGTTCTATTAAATCTAATTTATACATTTATATAAGATCTACATAAATGTGTGAATAAGATTTAATGGAATATGATAAAAACACCATAACCGAAACAAAAGATCTGATCCCATTAGTCTTGAGGCCAGACCTACTTGCCTGCCCGCCTACGTTGGCTCAATCTGATGAACAGGCATTCTCAGTTGAGCTGTGTCCTATCTATTTTTTTTTGACTTTACAAAAGGAAACAGCATCCCTCAACATAATATGGACATGAACAAATTCCGAAAATAGTCGGAACCAAAGGTTCAATACATCAGCGTCCAAAGTGGAAGCTAGAAAATAAGCATACAAACAGAATGTGTTGAAAGAGAGAGCATCCTTAATCAATTTTAACTGTGTAAAATAGCTCCATTTCAATGGACTTGTCAGTGAAATGGGACCATCAACGGCTTTGAGCCACATCCAATCTGATGTGCCTGATGAACATACATTAGGGATTCAGCATAATTATCCAATTATCCACATTCAGTCTCGAAAGCATCCGATCAAAATAAGAGTAGTCTGACATACAAATATCTTCAGGCTCTACATATATGCTGAGATTTTGACAGGGTCCTAAGATTTTCGCAAGCAATAAAAAGTCTTGTGCATCCAGAGCACCTAAGATTAAATTGCTCATGTATCCAACTTAATACTGCTAGGTGATCATATCTTTGGTAAATTCACGTCACATCTGAAATAAAGACGAACGATATTAAACAAATTGATCAACCTGCTTAACGAGCTTTCTTCTTTCCCGCGATGGCAACTTTCTTTCCCTTCAAGGTTCGGCAGTTGTTCTTGGTGCGCTGTCCCCTGCAAGGCAAGCCTTGGATGTGCCTTATCCCTCTATAGCACTGGATTTCTTTCAACCTTCTAATGTTGAGAGCATTGAACCGTCTCTGAAATAATGGAAAAATGAACTCGCTCATAGACTCGAAATGCATTCATTCAAACATTAAGAGATAAATAAGTAAAAGCAAACCAAATCTCCTTCAATCATGTATTTAGACACTTCATCACGCAGAGTCACAAGTTCCTCCTCAGACAAATCCTTGGTGATTTTGTTTTCCATGTTGAGGTCACCGAGGATTTTGCGAGCTCTGGACCGGCCAACGCCATGAATGTACTGAAGAGAGAACTCCACTCGCTTGTTATTAGGTATCTCCACTCCACCCACACGAGCACACTTGATGCTGAGGCCATGAACCTGAAGATAAACATAAATTCTCCAAAAGAATAAAATTTTTATGTCATCGTAGCTCATTCACCACCTCTAAAAGTAACAATTTACTTGACGCAATTGGCTTAACCCACGCGCTCACTATCGAAAACCCTCTCATCAAAACCAAATGAGCTCTTTCATGGGATATCTCAGTGAATAAAAAGCATATTTTCAATCCCATCCCAGTTACCCAGCACCTTGTCTATCATTTTCGAGGGAAAATAGTGTATGAAAACAAAATCCTGAGTATCATGTCTCTACAAAATGTTGAATAACAAAGTGGATTTACCTTAGGAGGATTTGAGATTGGGAGTGAGACGGTTTTATGCAAAGGATTACATTTGTGTGCGTTGAATATCACCGAGAGTGAAGAAGCCACTGGCATCGCTAATGCTTGTGCCATATTTTCTCCTTCAGTTTCCTACGGTTTCTGGGTAACCAAACAGCTCCTCCTAGTGAATTGCTCTTATCCTCTATTTGTCAGAGAGCTGGAAACTGGAACCCCGGTTTTCACAACTTACTATAACATCTTCTGGGCCGATAGCCCAACTTATCTGATATAATAATAACAAAAGAGAAAAACAAATATTTTTAAAATAAATACTTTATAAATGGAGCCAACGTCAACCTTTATCACAAATACTTAATTGATTGATTTATAATTTATTAATTATCAAGTTTACTTACGATTGAATTAGCATATACTTAATCAAATAAAAATATTTTATTTTGTTAATAAAATTTAATTAAATAAATAATATGCATTAAATTAGTAAAAAAATAAATGGGTTGTAATTGTATTAATTAATTTTAAAAAACAGTATTTAAATAAAAGCATTTCTAATTTATGGATAGCTATTTTCTGGCATGAATTGTCTGTCCGATATGCTTACTGTACCTACAAAACGTCTCCTTGAAACAGGAAGAATTACTTGCCCAACTCTATACTTTAATCCGGAAAGCCAAGACTCAAAATACTGCTACAACGTATAGAGCAAAATTTTGAGATCAAAAGCTCATAAACATATCAAAATCCATGCATGTTCGCGTTTAAAGCAACGTTGCTCAGTGTTCATAAATATAAAAAGTTACTATTCAAATGTTTATTGCAATGGAAAATTTGACAATAGATAGATCCTAATTTAAGGGTCATTTGAATGTTTTCACCATAGCAAGACCTGACCTGTAACTCTCAGAGCTACAACCTACTTGTGCTTCAAATCTCAGTAATAGGGGAGATCATTTTTCTTGATCCCTCTCTTGACGTTTCTCCATCCACTCAGCAAGATTCTGACTTCTTGTCAGGTGACCTTTATCACGCCTTTTGTGCTCTGAACAATCATTGTTGAAAGGCGAACATGAAGAGGTAATCAGCACACATAATTCCTCTGCAACTAATATCTTAAAAGAAGTTGCAGCTGAATATGGCTAAGCAAAATTATTGCATCACCGCATTAAACACGGAAGGATGCATGCAATTCAATTTCCTAGTAGGGATGATATACGATCCATCAAACTATGTGAAAAACAATCATCTTCGCTCTGATGTAACTCGATTACCTTTCATAGTTCGTGCGTTGGTTTTCGTACGTTGTCCTCTGCACGGTAACATGCATGCATGCCTAAATCCTCGATAGCTCCGAATGTCTGCCAACTTCTTTATATCACCGTCTACACACCGCCTCTGCAATAGAGGAATTCGAAAAGCAGTTAATTGGTGTAATTCATATGAAAGTATAGTGGATTAGACATTGAAAGCTTACTAAATCTCCTCCAGTGAGGTACTTGGAGACTTCCTCCCTCAGCGAGTTGAGTTCTACTCCAGTTAAATCCTTGGTCAAACGGTTCCCTATGCCCAGTTCTGAGATGATTTGGTGAGCCCTTCTACGCCCAACTCCATGTATATGCTGAAGTGCAACCTCTATTCTCTTGTTGTCTGGGATATCGGTGTTACCAACCCGAAAACATTGCACACGCTGACAGCGGAGCTGTGACAAAACAGAGAATGCCAATTTTCATAAATATGCTTTGACAATACAATTAAATCAAGAAGTTGAAATGTCTCAACTTCAGGTAAGATACCAGAACCTACACTCATATCAGCATAATTCAACCGTTTCATCAATATTTAAAGGGAGGGGATAAACAGAACAGTAGAACTGAAAATCAAATACATTAGAAACAATAGCCAGGTTTAAAAAAAGAACTTTGAGCAGTGATTTGTAGCAAGAAACAATAGCAAGTTTCTTGCTAAAAGCATTGTAGACAAAACAATCTCCTTTTGACATTGATGCAATTGTTGCTTTAAAATATGAGCAATTCAGTTAAGAATAAGTTAACTCAAAAGGAAACAACTTAAAACTGTTGAGGCCTACATTCTGAAACTAGTTCTCTGGTCTCTATCACCAAATAAAGGATAACCATCATTTTCAAGACAAGCATTAGCAACAAAACAAATTGGGTTTAAAAACCAGGGAGACCAAAATTACAGCTTAGGAATAACACAAATTTCAAAAGATGCCTCAAGAATAATCCTCACAGACTATGTAGCTACCACTAAAGAGCAGCAACAAAATGTCTGATCTGGTCACTTTCATGTAATTGTTTATGTCATAAACATACTCAAAAGATCCCAAAAAAGCAAATGAAACAAGAGAAACTCAAAACAAGCAATTGAACAGAACCAAAAGAACAATTTAAGTCCATCAGAACCATAAAAACAAATCCACAAATCACTGAACTGAGAATAAATTCAACAACAAACACTTGACTTGATCAACTTTCCTACTATGATTAAACAACAGACAAAACAGAGTAAAGAGACACAAAACTCAAATTGCATGAGAGAAAAACGTGGGCAACACATAATGAAGGCTTAGTTAAAACCTAATTTCTTCTCCTGCTATCTCAACTTTCAGTTTTCAGTAATTACTATGGCAGAATAGCAGAATCATATCCAAAGAAGAAGTAAAATTAGAATCATATCCAAAGAAGAAGTAAAATTCAGTAATCTCAAATGGAACCTATGTACTTGCCTGATAGCAACCAACATAGAGCAGCAAAGCAGCCACAGCCAGAATAGGGAATCCTCCTAGAAACTTATAGTAAGCAGAAAGCATGAGCAATGAAACAGCCTGCGACAAGAGCAGAGAAAGCAGATGCTTCACACTCTTCAAATGTGGACAAAATAAAATATTACAACAGGTAGTGTGCGTACAATCCCACCGACACCTCCAATTAGTAAGGGTCTTCTCCCAATATCATCGACTTTTAGGACAGCTATCCATGTCATCAGTAGCTACAGCAGATAAATCAGAGACATGGTTAATTGCTTCAGGAATTGGAACAGATATGGCTATAAAACTAAGTTTTAGTTTAAATTGGAAAAACCCTTGGAGAGGTACCTTGAACAGACCTACTACAACTGAAACTCTGGTAGCATCTGCGGCAGCAGAGAACCCAGCACTCTTTTGTATTACAAACAAAGATTTTACTATAGTTTAGTTAAATGGCATAAAAGAAAATACTTCCATATTGGAAATGGAACAGTTTATTGAAACATTTTGTTGGATACCTGTAGAATTTGACCTGCATAATATAGAACACTTGGTTGACCAGTTATCTGTCAAAATCAGGTGATCAGTACAAACCAGATATGACTTCTCTTTCTTTACAACCACACACAAAATAGCATGAAAAAACAGGTAATAAATTAAAAAGATGAGAACCTGTTGGAAGAGCACCAATCCCCCACCAATAATGAAGGCTTTCAAACTTGGTCCTTGGAAAACTTCCAAGAAATTCCCCTCAGATTCCTCCTCGGAATAGGCAGACTTCAATGACAAAAGGGTCTCTTCTATTTGCTTCTCAGATTCCTTGTCACCAAGAGGCCGGCCCCTAAGTTTGCTGAGGGCATAAATGGCCTTCTCTTTGTAATCTTGTAAGGATCCTTTCCCCTGAACTGCCCTAAGAAGCAACCAGCGTGGAGAGGGTGGGAGTGTCCACATGCCTAGTCCCATAAGCAAAGCAACTGGCATGCCAAATCCATACATGTAACGCCAACCCCCAACTGCATCAATTTGGAAGCTTCCTACAGAATATCCTAACTATAGAAATTTTCAGGACTAAGCTATTTATGAAAGGTAAGTTATTAAGAAGACAGAGAATAATGTGTCACACCAAAATTCCCAGAACTATGAATAGCTCCTTTAGAGATACTAGAGTTCCACGAATCTGTGATGGGCAAGTTTCTGCAATATATAGAGGAGCACCATGCATGGCCTGTAACGTAGCAACATTTATAAGATGTTTGAATTAGTTATCTGTCATCATTCTATCATACAAAATTTATTGTACAGCAATCTTATGTGGTAAGAGGCTCACCAAACCAATACCAAGTCCATAGAGAAGGCGTCCTACTAAGAGAATAACAAGGCTAGGAGCAGAAGCAGTTACCAATCCACCCAGAAAATATAGTACAGATGCTGTGATAAGTTCCCTTCTTCTTCCTTTATTTACAACACATGCAAATGTATAGCAGACATTAGTTGAGAAGTTCCAAGTATCTATAATGAACAGAGTAGCTAAGAAAAGTACCCAGAAAATCTGCAATTGGGTAGGCAAGGAGGGAACTAAGGAGAGCTCCATAAAGTGAACCACTAACCTACATTCAAGTCCATAAGTCTTCAGAAAAGACTGATTCATTGACAAGAAAACAGAACAAAAACGCTTCTATAGTCAATGGAGAAAGAGCAACTAGTACAGCCCATAACCCATACCACAAGGCCAAGCTGAACAGCTGAAAGGTTGAACCATGTTGTCCCACTAAGTTCAGGTGACTGATAAATTGACAAAGTAATTATCAAATTCAAGAAATATTGGTTGTAAGATAAGTTACAAGAAGCGTAACTAGTAAAATTAGAGAAAAGGTAACTAAATTTTTGAAGCACCTGCAACGATATGGCAGCACCAGAAGTGGCACCAATGTCATAGCCAAACAGCAATCCTCCCAGAGCTGGGAAGAGAAACCTATAACCCATAAAGTGAACCAATTCACAAAAACAATAGCAGAAGTGACATAACATCCAATGAAAATTCATCAACACAAGCTACATTTTTATCTAAATCCTTCAGTATAATGCCTTTAGTCCTGGAACACAAGAAAAAGATGTCAAAGAACTCTAAATGAAAATTCCATTAGGATGTTATTTTCACCAATAGCTTGTTCAATCCACTTTCGCTGATTGCTTTAACAAAAGGAGCATATGTTTATCAAAATTGATTCAAGCATGTGCCACACACCTATTTGGGAGTTCCTATCTCTACTAAAAAACTCAAGGAAATAGAGTGCAGGCCCCTTGTTGTCTCCATCGAAAAGAGAATATCAAGCTGGAGTGAAAAATTGCTTTCCTATGGAGGCAGATTGCAACTGGCTATCTCAATTCTCAATAACTTATATATCTACTGGCTTTCACATACTGCCTTACCTAAGAGTACCCTGAAGAAAATTGACAGATGTATAAGAGATTGATAGAACTCTAATCTTAGAGTACTAGAGTTTTACTGTATTATTGCTATATATCCGTAATATATTGGAGTCATTACAGGATATCAGTGTGTAATAACTCACTACCCAGAGCAGAAATGTTCCTCAGAAGGTGATAGTATCCTTCTGTCACTTCTTCACTCTATTTTTCTGCCTTCCTCCTCCCTTCTTCTTTTCCCCCTTTTATAACCTCCCTAGGTACATTCTGTTATGCCTAACTAATTAGCCATCTCAGCTGATAACTAACTCCTTCCTTCGCCCACTGTCCTTCCTCTGGAATAATCCTCTCTCTCTCTCCCGAAGATCCTAACAGAGATTTTGTAATGGACAGAACAACAATCATGGAACCTCCCCCAAAGTTAAATGGAGCTCAGTATGTCTACCTAAGGGTTATAGAGGCCTTGGAATCACCTTAGCTAGTAGAATGGCAAAAGCTTTGTTGGCTAAGAGACTATGGAGAATAGGTGTGGCAAAGGAAAGTCTATGGGTGAAATGGATTCACATGGTACACATCAAACAAGGAGCATATGGCTACTCAAAGCAAATCTACACAATCCTACGCATTCCAACAGATACTGAGCATAAGGCAATTCATGCAACCTCATGTCAAGCACTTCATAGGAAATGAAAGGGATACGACTTTCAGGTTTGATAATTGGCATCCCATGGGGCCATTGTACTTCACTCAATAATACCAAACACTGAGAGGATCAATTCCTAAGAGCACCAAGGTGGAGATGCTAGTACAAAATAGAAACTGGAGCTGGCCTTTCCATTCAAACAGAGGCAACAGTGCTATCATGAATAATCTACCAAACTACCAGCCTGATCAATCACAAACAGATTCAATACAATGGGAGCTACATAGCTCTAAAGCTTTCTCTATTGAATCTTGTAGAAGGCCGCTTTTAAGACGTATAATCAAATTTCAATTCCATAAACTCATATGGGACCCAAACATTGCTCCAGCTCACTCCTTCAAACTGTGGTTAGCAGCATTACAAAGGCTGGGAACTAGAGACAGACTAAAATTTCAAGTCCCAGACACCACATGTCCATTCTGTGCTAAACTTTTGGAGACTCTATATCACTTGTATGTCAAATGTGTATATGCTAATCAATTGTGGAGTCAGTTTTTGAAGGTTTTCAATTTGCAGAAAATAACCAAATTTGGTTTAGCACTCTCAAATGGGCCAGCAGACTGAGATATAATGAGAGAGGTGATCAAAAACAATTCACAGCAGGATGCTATGCTAGTATACTACATTTAGAGAATGAGGAATGCTAAATTGTTTGGAGAACCTAAGGATATTCTGGATTACAACTGGATGGGGTACTTCACTAAGCTTAGGTTGACTGCTATGACATTTTCATATGGAGAATTCGTCACAAGAGGAATTAAAATGAGATTGAATCTCTAGATTAGTAATGCTGGAAGTTGTTTTATCACTGGAGCTGAAAATGATCTTCTGGTAAAGATCGATGCAACTCCATTTGCTGAGGAGTGGCTGTTTTGTAATATCCTGTAACTATTCATATTTATGAAATTATCTACGTTTAAAAAAAATAATTCAAGCACTCAAGCAGCATAGTTCAGCATCTAACGCAACAAAACTGAATTACTCATAAACAGCAGACAAAAATCAGAATCTCCGGAATCAAAATAAGAAGACGAGGAACTCACGGTAATACCACAGATGCCCAAGAAAAAGCTTCCTGATTTTTCACATCACTTACAAGCGATTCTGCTTCCTCTCCAGCAGAATACTCAACCTACAGGAAAACAAAAACCCTAAAAGAACTAAAGAGAAAACATAACTAAAAGTTGACAATTCATGAAAACCTCAATAACACCTGTAAAAGGTTGAGTTTTTTTCTGTGACAAGGGAACAATGGTTGATTAGAGAAAATGGGTATCTTGGTATTGAGACGAGAAGAAATTTTGAATGATGGGTTTTGGTCGTGTAAAGCGTATAAACAGAGAGAGTTTGGTTTGAGCTTGGGTTGGTGAAACTGGGAGTGATACTTTAAGAGCTTCAAGGGGTGTGAAGTTGATGCAGAGTAGGCCATAGCAGAGCAAGAGCAAGATCAGACAATTGTGAAGGAGCTGTTCCCCGCTTTTTGTTATCTTATGTGTTAATTCTGTGGTCTAAAATAAAAGGAGCTTCCATCCTGTTGTTTGGTACGGACAGCGCCCCATAAAAAAGATCATGAAACATGATGCTGATCATTCCAATTCCGCAGGAATGCGATTCCCTTTGTACAGATTTAGAGTTGAATACAAATTTTGTAGTTGTTGAATGGAAAACCATACATGTATCTCATCTGCATTCGGTACTTGGATGCAATATCAAAGCTCATTCATATAATTAAATTAATGATCCAATCACAGCACAAACGTTATTGATTAAGATTCATTCTTTGAAGTGCAGCTAGGGTCTCCTTTTTGTTATGAATAATTTTAACAAACTATTTTCAGCTATCCTTCCTTCCTTATTACAAAACATTGATTGTCTTTGCAAAGAAGCATATAGACTATGTGAATTTCATATCTAATATAATATAAGACAACCACCGGTGGGGTTTCAAATAGTAACCAAGGCAAAGTCACCAACCATCAACGTATGGAGCATTTAATTTAGGATTGACTTTGTTGTATAAGATAAGAAGGATAGATAGACAAGAAATAACAACCTAAACCACCTCCCCTCACTTTCCGCTTCGCAAGACAAAGTCTGTTTTTCCTTTATCATCGCATCGCATGGTACCAACGGCCTTTGTTTGCATGTAACGTAAGAGAAAAATTAACATACGACAGAGAGAGGGCGGGCGAGAGAAAGCTGAAGAGTGGGGAAGGCGGACATAGAACATCGGAGTAATCTCGTGTTTTATACAAGAGAACGAGATATAAATTTACATCAACATCGTTTCGTATCTCATCTTGTCAGTCTCTTAATCTTCAGAGTTTTCTCTCCAGGCCCAGAAAGATTGATAAATCGCATATTCTCATTCTCTCTCTCAAAAGTAACAAAGGGCATTGCATTAATGGAGGATGACTGCGATGATATTTTTCAAAGACAAAGGCATGTTGTGGCCAATAACAATGGCAAAGTAGGGAAGCCACCGACGAGACTGCAGAAGCATGCACCAGCATCTCTTGTGCTTGATCAGCTCCCCACCAATCCTATTGTCCCCGAGGCTTCGGGTTCGCGTACACCGATTCCTCTTCTGTCCCCACTAGTCCTGTCCCCACAACCATTGCCGCAAGAGGAGGCAGAGCAAGAATTTGTGTTCCACAACTGTTGTGGGCAAGATACGATGTTGTCGGAGCCAGGCAAGTGCCAACATCCGGCAATGTCCGCCGGATACACGGACTCATCATCATTGTTTTGTTTCTTTCAATCTAAATGTGTGCTTGTCAATCATACACAATAAGGACAGGACGGATTCTTATTTTGCAGTAACAGCAGGCTAACCACCTCAGATCAGATTATCTGGGCGTTTTTTTTCTTAAACTATGTTTATTTCTTGAACAAGGCACGCATTTTTGGTGCCTGGTGCCTGGTGCCCGCCTTCCATCTATAACATACGAGGGTTACGCCTGTCGCTCTATTCAGAGATGAATCCTCACCGTTGTATTTTTCTCTTGATGTTGGCCCCCATATTCAGAAATCATATTCATTACTGACTTGTCGTTCAATGGAAAAGCACTCCAATACTAGAGATCTTTAAGTTCAATTGTTTCGTTATGAACCGCAGTGCCTTGTTACACTATCTGAAGGGTCACGGAAAGCGCATATCCGAATGTCAAATGGCAATACTCATTGCTCGATCTACAAGCTAGACTTAGGAAGGCATAAACTCAAATATTTTTACCTAAACAATACCCAATAGATACCATGTGGCATCTCACAGTTGTTTGTACAACAAGAAAAAAAATGAACAAGGCGTCACTGAACAAACAATGCGGGTTCTCAATCAACTACAGATGTCCAAGTTTATAGCGTAATCGAAATTACAAGTCCCATTATAGGAATGGAAAATTTCAAGTTAACTCCTCGAATAGCCAGTCATAATATAGGGGCCAAAAAAGCTCTTCGTTTATGTACAAATAGGACAAATTGAACAGCATCCCCCAAAGTTCTAAATTCAGGCATCTTCACTCAATTGTCGCTGAAGAAAGATTTAAGTTAAAACCCCATGATACCTCCACTTTACTCTTTTAAGGCAAATGCCTACTTGATAGTAAACGGCATCCTCTTAACGAAATCAGAAGTCAAATTCTCCACTTGCCTGCAGATAAATGCCAGCGTTCAGGAAACGAATAGAAGATTTCAGTTTCATTAAGAACAAAAAGGCCAACATAGCCTGAAGAAACAATCCAGTTTTTATCCAGAACAACCTTATTAAAGAGAATGTCCTTATTGTTTATATGCATAATGCCATCCTTGAGAGTGCACTTCCACCTGCTCTTGGTACGAGTCACCTATCCAAGCAAATTTAAAGATTTCTCAATGAGACTGCATCATATATAATCAACAGCAAATTGAGGTGGCCAGCAAATGAGAGCAATTAATACCTTATCGAATTGGGCCAAAACCAAATGTTGAGTATTCAGCTCCTCTCCTTGGCCCACATCATCTAAATCATCATCATCATCATCCTCATTAAGTGGCTCGTCGTCGTCGTCGTCATCTCCCATATCATTTTGAGGGATAACAGCTGGTGTGCTTGCCTGTAAATCTAGACAAGCAGAGAAGAGACACAAAGACATCAGCATACACAATGATAAATAGTGCAAGTACACATACACACATATGACATGTAAAGATGCAAAAGACACACGTATAGTGTTAGTCTCTAACCCCTTTGGTATATCTTTTACTTAACTTATCATTAGGAGCACAGCAGATACAACCACCACCCCCACAATCCACACTAGTGAACACACATGGAATGAGAATTTAACAATTAGTACAGGTTTTGCCAAACTTACCAGGAGCTGGAGTGTTCGCAACATTGTAATCTTCATTGACAACTCCTTGATAGTTGTAGATCTTTAAAGAAAAGCAATTAAAGTTTAAACGCAGATGATCAATACCATATCAGTAAATAAAAGCATTACTAAACATAGTTCACTTCAAAAAACATGCGCAGCCTCACACCATGAAGGGCATCTTATGAGAAATGTTCCAGTGTAAAGTATAGTACGACCCTATTACTGAAAGAGGGAATGCACCTTCAAACACTTGTTTCAGAATTATATTGGGAAGAGAAACACACTTAAGATAATTACTGCCTCAATAAATGATCTTATTTAAGAAGTTATATATACTAGACATAAATCTGTCTCTGACAATTATGTGGCTGACTAAGAATTAGTAAACCAACAAGTCATTTTCTTTTTTTTTTTGGTTGGCCAAGTAAAGGAAAGAAAAAGGATGAAAAATCTTTTATGGTCATAAAAGAATGGTCACCAACTACAGCTCCATCAATGTCTGCTTACAAAAGGAAGAATGAAGTGAGCCTTTAAAATTGATCATAAGATCGATATTTCTCTTCTGTTTTTTTTTTTCTTTTCGTTTAGGAACCCTGCCGAATCATTAAAGGCCCAAACCCTCTCCACACCCTTATAGTGAGATGAACCCCAACCATTAGACTGCCATAAGGGCATCGCTATGGTAAGTGCTCATCTCATTGAATAAGAATCAAATAACACTTATGGATTACTTATAAGACCTTTAATCTTTTTTTATTCTACCTGGGTACATATCTAGGTTAAGTTTAGACAATATGCCTCTACTGAGTACAGCACCCTGCATTGGCAGGAGCAACACTGGTTAACTTTCCCCTTATGGAGTGGGTATTCATTATTAGACAAGTAGCATTAAAGAAAGCACAAAGAATGCATGTTCAGCTGCACTTTTGTATTTTAATATATTCAAATGGGGATGAAGTGCTAACGTTAGGAGTTGAAAGCACATCGTCATAAGGATCTGGCATGGGCCCATCAATTTGAGGAATTTTGAAAGATGACTTTCCCATATCTGTCATGCTCTCTCTATCAACAGCTACTGTGCTGCGTCTACCATCATTCCCTTGACTTACCTGAGAAAAGAAAATCAAGTTTCTAAGATTAAGCAACTCCTTGAAAAGAAATAACCAAAAAAGACTTCTAAATTTTAATAATGATGTAGTGTTACAATTTCACATCAAGAAGTTACAAAACGGAATAAGAAATTACACATTTTCAATTTTGAATAAGCAACAGTAATTTGCATAAACTTTGAGACAATTATGGAACCAAAAACAATAATCACAGTTGTTGAAGTTTGATGCACTTGGGAAGATTCTATGTGAGAAGCCGACAGTGAAGATATATCTCTCACCTTCACATCCAGTATTTAACCAATCAAAGCATTTATCATAACTTCTCATGATCAAGAGTAAAAATCAAGATATGTTTAAACATATCTATTATATATATATAATATATAATCTAATAACAACTGAATGTTGAGAACCCCCAGGGAAACCGTCTAGCTTGTCAGATGAAGGCAATATTAACTAGACGGGCAAATTCCAATTGCCACATTGCTAAATGGTAGCAAATTGCAACAAAAACTTGTTATATTAAGTATCAGCCAGCTTAATAACTCCCATTAACTATTATTACAGAGAAACTATTAGAGCAAGCCATTGGATTTGAACATTCATCTAACAGAACCATCTTTTCTTAGTTAGAAAAGCTCAAAAACATCTTTCCCCCTCTAACCAGGACCAAAATCAAGAAGAGAGAAAGCAGGATAAACAAAGGGACTATGGCATGCCAAAGACAGTTGCTAAGGGGTTCAGGATCATTGATGAATTGAAGCCAATTTGATATATATGTGTAGAGTAAGAACTGAACCTGAAAAACTGCAAATGTAGAATCACCAGCTCCATCTTGTTGAGGTATGAATCCACCATTATTATACTGTGGTGCAAGATCCTCACGCTTTCGCTTACCAGAAGACATTGTGAAGAAGTCCTGAAAGTTTAATCAATCTTAATTCTCACAGAAAAACTTAGATTTATTAAGTGATAAGGAAAAGAAGAAGGCAATATATTTCGAAAAATAAGGCAAATCCTTCAACTTTGACATGCCCCAAAGTGTTCAGTTATACAGCATTCTGCAGTATAAACATAAGCAATAACAAGCAACAAACAGTCACCTGTGTAAGGGGTTGGCGAGAGTTTCCTCGGTCCACCTCTTCCCGCCCTTCCACATAAGCTATAACCAAACCATTACTTATAAAGAATCTTGGAAGCAAAAGAGATTCACTGATGTCACAACATGCTTACCAACATTGACATCAAGAGGAGGCCTCTGATTCATCCAGGAAGAAGGAGGCTGCTGCAGAAAACAACACGGTGAAGTAGTAATTGGCGAACACCCATAATAATGAACAGATAAGCAGAGATAAACTCTGGCAATAATCTTTTTATCCTCATCAATCATCCCTCATATCCCAACCCTTCCCAATAGATAAGAGATCACATTTTCCACACACATTCACTCCCTCAGAACAAGCTTTCAAATAGCATCTTTTAAGTGAGAAAAACAGTGATACCATGTATGGGCTAGGCCTCCCAGCTTTTGATTCAGTGCTGCCAACAGTACCACTCACAGGGGTGGGATACTCACTACTAGTTCCAGTAGAAATATTATACATTGAGGAATTGTCCACACTTCCGGGTAAAGGCGTCTGCACATTTGGCGTCTGCACATTACCAGGTAAAGGTGTCTGCACACTACTTGGTAACGGTGTCTGCAAGGGAGTTTGCAACGGTGTCTGCAAGGGAGTTTGCAAAAGAACAGATAGAGAATTCAAACAGAACCCCATAAAGCAGAAAGTGAACTCAATACAAAAGGCCTTCAAATTCACCCCCTTGGTGGAAAGAGTAGAAAGCACACAAAATTCAAAAGACCAAACGAAGAAAGTGTACTCCAGATGCAAATACAGGTAAGCAGCTGCTTATAGAAGAAGCAAACTATAATCTTGCCACGTCAACAATTGACAGAAATGACAACTACGACAATGAAGAGAAGGTAAAACTCACAGGAGGGAAGAGCATCTCGGCAGTTGGAGTCTCGTACTCTTCAGTACCCTCGTAGGGTACATTAAGGTCGTGAACTGGTGTGGGACCTCCTGCTGCTGCCTTTGAAGCTGAAGACCTGTCTATCGGACCCAATATCACTCCCGCTTGCATCATCTTCGTCTCCCAAGTCTATCCAAAACACGAAAACCCCCAATTTCAAAATTGAAAAAAAAGAACAATATGAAACAGTCATTTCAGATCCAAACAAACAGACCAATTCGCTAATCTACGAACAAGAAGCGAAACCCTAATATAGTGAGAATAGGACGAGAAATGTTACTCCTTGGAGCTCGCTGAGGACGCTCTCGCCGGGCCCACCGTTGAGGAACTCTTCGCGGACCTTGTTGATAACGTCCTCGATGACATGGATGTAAACGGTGCTGGTGGTTGACGACGTTGCCATCTTACCTCCCAATCCCTCCGTCTGATTCTGCTGTATGTAAAAGTCCCCTTGTTTGTTTCTCGAGAAAGAACGGGAAGTATCAAAAAGAAACTAGGAGAGAATAATACGAAGGATATTGATCATACAGATTCTGAGAGGAGGAGGAGGAGGAGAACTCTAGGGTTGATACCGGGAATGGACGGATCGGGCGGGGACAAAGGGAAATCGGATAAAGGAGACTAAAGTGCGGAATATAAATAGGTTTGCATCCGATTATAAGGAGTGACTCTCCACGTGTCAACATCTGCAGCCCTCTGGCCTGGATCTATTTTGTTTTTCTTTTTTTTTTGAGTTGTTTCTAGTGTCTACTGACTCTAGAGCCTTGGACCGAGTTTGTAATACTAAATAATACGAAGACAGACAGGCACGCGCCGGCAGCTGAGCCTGATATTTCTTTTACCTTGAAATGGGAGCGTGCGTTTCCTTTCCGCGCTTGTTTCTTCTTTCACAGTTGCCCCCTTTGTTGGTCTTACAAAAAAGTTTTTTATCGTGGTTGCTCACGAAGTGTTCTAAGAGGATCTTAATTATAGAAAGATATTTTTAAGCTATCCACTTTTAGATTAATCTTCGCTCGAATCAGATAGGTCTCTTATGGAAGGTAAAATTCTGACCTTAAATTTTAAACAGCTGTATATATGAGGACAGTTCGAATCCTTACGTATATATTGTATTTAACCTAATAAGTTAAGACCAGGTACAAAGTAACTACTACAAACACATGTAAGACAGCAAGAGACCACAAACGAGAGAGGTCCAATTACCCTATAGAATACAGAGTTCGTTCCATTTTTATTCTCATCTTTTGTAAATTTATTATTTATATTAGATATATAAATTTCATTGTGCTACGTGACATATACGTAATATAGCGAAACTCATATATCAAATTAAATTTAAATTTTTTAGAGGGAAATTAAATTTAAATTTTTAAAATTTTAGTTAATTTTAATAATCTTTAATTAAACTTAATTAACCTAATTTGTCGAATCAAAATTAGATTCCTTTATAGGGTGTTTTGTTGACTAGAATAATTATTTCAATCTATTCTTGATAATAAGTTATTCCTTCGTTTGGTTGAAAAAAATATTCCAAAGGTTTACTTATTTCTTAAGTTTGAGGAATAATTAAACTCACCACTCACCACTCCGTATAGTTTTATGGAATCTATTCTAAATTATTGGGAATAAAATTAAGAACATGTGTAAGGAATAAAGTTCCTTTACGTCGTGATTAAGGTTCAAACAGCAAGTGTAAGGAAGATGTTGGGAATTGCTTTGGTCGATTTTCATATTAGATATTTAAAAAAAATTAGGGAATTACAGTTGTTTATGTGTTTGGATGGTGTGAAAGTGATAAATCAATTTGAAAATTATAATTAGTTTATTTTAAAAGAGCTTAATTAGGGTATAGTCATATTGTGGAGGTTTAATTAGAATTTATTAAAAATTAAATTTTAATTTAAAAAAATTAGAACTAACTTAAGTTTGACATAACATGTGGATTCCATGGCATGTCTGTCACGTCGAGCAATGGGACTCATATGTCTAATAAAAATAATAATCTTCTATCAAGTTAATGTTCAACTGATACATAATGGATTAAGATTTACCAAATTTTTGTTATTTATTTTGACTATTTTGCAAATGGTAAATTTTATTTTAAATATTTCATAACGTTGTGATCTCACTTGTATTTTAATAAAAATATGTGTTAAATTTATTTTTTTGCCTTTAATTTTATAATATGCATTTTTGGCATAAATAGAAATATGTTTCATTAATGCTTACCACTTATGCGTAAAAATTCTACCAGCCCCCTAAGGGGTGGTTGAAGGGGGTGGTTGAATTGGTAAAGTGAAAGTCATGGGATCAAAAATTTTTATATTTGAATCCCTTTATTTATGTTTTCTTGATCGAGCCTATCATATAAGGCTTGTATAATGCAAAGTACCCTATTAGAGTGATATTAATTATTGTGTCAATTCGAAAAATTAATTAGTAGACATTTAAAAGAAAACGACCATGAGTTCCTCTATTTGTTAGAAACAAATAATTAGGCTAGACCATTTCAAACATTTTCACGAGAGATCAATCCTTATTTGATAACGTAGATGTCTAGTGGAACTTCTCGCCAGCACTTAAGTATATGACACTTAATTTTTCATTTTTTTTCTTTTCCTTCCTTTTAAGTTTATTATAATTCAACTTGTTTTCTTTCTAAAATTTATCAATATCAAATGAATTTTAGTTGTTTAAGTTGACAAATTTTGTTCAATTAATTTTAAAATGACATAATTAAATAATTAGTCCAAGATAATTCAATAGAAATTTATTTTTTCTAATGAATTGTTTTCTTGAGTTATTTATTGAATGAATTAAATCTTCTTAGTTTTTAGGAAGGAAAACGTAAACTTTCAACATTATGTTAATTAGGATATTTTAAATATTTAATATAATTTATCTATTTTATTTTTATTAATTAATAGTGATATTATAAAGTATAAAATGTAAATGTCTAAATTAATTTTACATAGTAAGAAACTTGCTTGATTAAAATTATTTTATTTTGAAGTCTTAATATAAACATTTTATAAGGTGATAAATTTAAAGCCATTCAAAAACTTAAAAAATGAATTCTAAAAATTGAATTAGTATTGTGCTTAATTTATTAAAAAAGATACAAAAAATATTTTGATTTTGTTCAAAAAAACTATATTATAGTTATATTTAGCACCTTATAGGTATGTCAAAATCAACTTTACTTTATAACTCATGTAAAAATTTTGAGTAACTACTACTGCCATGCTTCTCTGCATCTTCCCTCCTTGGGTGTGCTTCTATAGCAAACATAAGGACTTTGTCCTTTAATCTTGCACTTCTGCTATTACCATTTACTCTTCTCAACTAACTTATCCTTCACCCTTCAGTCCTTTATGTCCTTTTATCTTACTCTATAACTTACCTTAGTCCTTCTTATTTTTCATTTGTTGAATTTTCTCTCTCTCCCACACACAATTAACCAAAGGTGAGAATTGTCTTTTCCCTTATACCCCCCTTTTCCTCCTTTTCCTGCCTAAGATCAGTTACTATTATAGGTAACTATCTTTATGAATTCTTAGTGCTACTCAGTCTGATGCTACCCTATTTAAACAATGAAGGACAAAAACGTAGGCAAAAGGGTGAACATCTATGATCAATTAACTTTTCCACCCTGCTCATCTCTTCCAAACAAAACACATAGTCAACCTTTTCTCTTAAAACCTTAGTCAAGAAGCAAGAGGGAAGCAAGTTTTTGGTGAGGCATCAAGCTCATTTATATAATATTGTCCCCCTTCTTCTAAACAAGACAAGTTCATTCTATATCCAAATCTTGAAGTTTTGAGAGAAGGAGCCAAGAGTTAGTACTCCACCTTGATTATGTCTTCTTCAGCAAAAGACCTCCATTCTATATTATAAATAATTGAGCATAAAAAACATGGAAAGGAAAAGGTTTACAAGTGGTTTTAATCTCTAAATACAATCATGTGCTATTCAAATTTACAATAGAAGAAGTCGCCTAAAGAATTGTAGAGTGACCCTCCTAGTATGGAAACAACCAATCCCACCAGTAGATGGAGGGAATTTCACGGAGTTATAGGAGGGTTATGAGGATGATGTAGGGGGCAACTAATTTACATTGGAAGGTAGCAAATCTAACTTAGAAAGATTCCAAAGAGGTATAAAAAAGGACAAGGATGAAAGTTAAGTGCAAAGGGCCTAAATCTAAATAGTTAAGTTAATATCTATTGTCTCTTAAAATGTGGGGGTATTAATTACCTAAGTAAACTAGTAGCTTTAAAGGATTTTGTGGAAGGATCCAAAAAAGCTATAATTAGTTTATTGGAAATATAAAAAAGGAGATATCACTAGGATAAGGATTTTGGGGAGCCACTAAGAGGGGCTCTCAAATCATCATCATCACTTTCTTAGTAGAATTATTATGGCCTTTGACTATAGGAAAGATGTAGTTAAACTAAAGGGCTCTACATCCAAGTAATACATCTTACTATCAAATGATCCAAGATAAATATTATGTGGTAGCAACCTTTGTTTATGGCTCTAATTTCATATTTCAAAAGGAGAGACCTATGGGACAAATTGGACAGATAATTGCATTATGTAAGGCCTTTAGCTCATTTAAGAGGATGTCAACAGTACACTGCACCAAGATAAGGCTTAGGGGAACAAGGATGAAGGAATTTTAACGGAGAGTTCAACGAATGTGTACAAAAAATAGGGTAATTGTTGGCCCCTTGAATTTTTTTTCTAGTTAAGCATGATTTAAATGAATTATGGGATTTTGATAGATTTATTTTTTTAGGAGTTTAATTGTTATATCTATGTTAGTAGGATTTATTTCATTGGATTGTTGAATTAAAGTAGTAAGAATGTTTAAGG
>JANIPM010000008.1:64062181-64081795 GCA_027478405.1 Erythroxylum cassinoides
TTGTATGATGATTTACTGATTTTTCACATTAATTGTAGTTATTATTTATAAGTGAAATATGTTAAAATTATTGTTAATAAAAATAAATAAATTGTTGTTATTTTAAAATTTTATTATTATAATTTTTAGAGACATTGTTGATATAAAATTACAAAGTATGCAATACAATATACTAGTAGATTATATTGTAATTTTTAAAAAATTCAAGAGCTATTTCATAAATTAAAAAATTATCCGAAACGGTATATGATATTAACCGATACTAATATAATATCGAACCAAAATTTAATTTAATATTAAATCTAATATGATATTGGTAACATTATTTTAGGCCAGATAAGAATCGTTTTTGCCTTAGATCTTCAATGTTAATCGTGGGCTTCCATCCTAGAAAAAGTAGTTTGTAATTGTAATGCTAAGCCCCCATTTATAAGATTCTTTTTGGAGACTTAAATATGAATAAAAATATATTATTATATGTATTAATTATTAACAAAATGAACTGATGTATTATGATACTAATTAATACAAGTAAAATATGTAAATATGATAAATCAAATAAAACAACAAAAATTATTAATTTTATTTAAAATAATATAAATATAATCAAATTATTATAATTAATTAATTATTATTAAAGATTAAGAATATTGTCACTTTATTTTTAATATTATTACATTAATAAAATAGAAAAGACTTAATTTGCAACCTTTTTAAACTGTTAATATATTATTAGTTGTATATTTCTTAATATAAGTAATGAGATACGAAAGTGATAAATAAAAATAAAAATAAAACTTAACAATTTTATTTATTAATAAAAATTAGTAAAATTAATTATTGATTATTAATAATATAAATAAAATAAGAAATTGATAATAAATATTATAAATACATTACAAATAAATATTTACAAAAGGAGGGTGTGTGATGTATGGCTAAAGAGAGTTCTTACCGGGTTGACGCTCGTATGGAATTTGAGGTACCGACGGATTGAACTTAAAGTGGATTCTAAAGCGATGATCGATATCCTCTCTTCCCCAGATCACAGATCCAGGACTCTCAGTCCCATAGTAATGAGCATTAACGAACTGTTCACTAGGAACTGGACTGTTGTTTATCATCACATATATCGAGAGAGCAACAGATGTGCCGATTGACTTGCTAACTATGCAAGCCACTTTGATGTAGGAGTCACTTATTTTGATACCATACCTATTGGATGCCACATTATCTTTTTAGAGGATTTATCGGGGATCTGTTTCCCTAGACTAGTTGTGTAATTTGTTTTGTTAAGTTTCCCTTAAAAAAAAAAAAGGAAGGATCAAGGACACCAGTCCATTTTTCCTTAATACCTAGCTGCTTCATCTTTTGTTAGGGGAACAACGTCGCTTTTGAGAAAAGGAGAAGTGTCAGCAGCTGAAAGCAAAAAGAGAGTGGAGAACTGAAGGGCGTTAGAGGGCTGTAACAAAAGAGAGTGAATAAAAAACAACAGCTCTCTTCAATTTTCCAGGTGTGGTGGTCGGCTGAAGCAAATAGAGAATAAAATAGTGTGTTTTCGGCTAAAAAAGTGAGGGAAAGAGTAAGGGAGCTTCAGGAAAGCACGAAGAGTAAGGCACGCTCTCTACCATGAGAAGAGTCATAGAAGGTAGCTTTCCGACGCTTGCTCGGAGGTGATTTCGACATCGACAATCCGGTTAAGCATTATTTTCTTTTTTGTTGTTTCTTTCTCTCATTGAATTGATTGTGTTATCTTAGGCATATATATTTGAGTTTTGCGTATGAATGATCGTATTATCATATAGTTTGATTGTTTGTATGAACCTATAGCTAGAATTTCAATATAATCCGTAATTGTTTTATTTGAGATTCATTTGTAGTGACTAATAGTTCGTAATCATTAAGGATAACATGACTTAGGTTAAATGTTGCATCATATGTGGTCATTTCCTTAATTAATTAGTTTTTCCAGTTCGTAATGCGACTACCTAACTTGAATCTAGAGATCTTGTCCTAGGTTATTATGTAGTTAAGTTTAATTAACGATCGTATCTTGATTAAATATAACCTAAGAGAAATCGGGTTAATTGATTGTATTATTAAACTACAATTAATAGTTCAAGGAGAAGTCAAAGAACAACAAATCACTGAAATACGTTTAATTAGGATGTAGGTTGAGAATGAACCAAAGAATTGGATTCCCAACGAATTCACCACTTTATCATTTTTTTTAATGTTTTCTCTAATTTGCTTTTGTTAGTTAGTATTGTTTTATTTTTTTTAATTTCAAACCAAGCAAACCCTTAAAACCTAAACACCAGTTATTTTCATAATAAAGCCTAACCGAATACTCTCTGTGAGATCTACCTAGATTCACTACTATTACAATAATAGGTCTAGTTTACTTTGACTAGCCTTACAACATGCTGTCAATAATCGTCCCACAAGATTCTTAATATATAAGGAGTTAATTAGAATTGATCAGTCTACATAAAAAGTTAATGTCCTTTTCTTTTTAATTTACTCAACCATTTAAATGTCATATGAATACAAATATAAACTCAAAGTTAAAATTATGCAATGTCGTTGTTGTAATTTTAGTGGGACCAATAAAAAGTCCAATGTACCGACAATTTATTTGATAAAAACAATATTTATTAAAAATGATATGTTCTAAAAATGACAATCATACATAAGGTTGAGTATGTTATGAAAGAAATACAATTTTATTGTAGTATAAATGATAAATGTTGCATTGAATTAAACATTAAGACTTTAGAAAGGATAACTTGAATACATAATTGAATTTAGAAAATGCTATATTTATAGAAGTAAATAATTTTATTATGAATAACATTTTGAAGATGGTAGTTAAAGTCTAATATAATATAATACAATAAATGCAAGTGATATCATATCATATAGAGTTGATGGTTACTTCAATGTTAAGCCTTTTTAATTTTATAGCATTTTAAAATTTTAATTAAATTTTATATCTTGTAAAAGTATAATTTATCATTTCAAACGGTTTAATTTATTGAAAATAAGATGATATGTAAGTTAAAAGGGAATAATCATATGTTAAAGGTCTGTAATTTTATCTACACGTAATCTCTTTTTTTTGAAATAAACATTTTAAAAAGATAAGTTATAGTTTAAAATGTTCAATATTTAATTAAAAATTGATATTAAGTAAACAAAATTTATAAATTTTGTAGGGTTGAATTTGGTTATCCCTTTCATATGTTGTACTTCATCAAGATATAATTTATATGTTCTACTGCTTACAATTATTGATATATTATAAAATAATTATAGACTATTGATATTGCAGATATAACAACAATAACAACATCAAATAGGAATTCCGCTAATATGTGAAGTCTAGAGATATTTACTAGTATACAGCTTTATCCTTAATTAGTAGATAAGTTGTTTTCAAATTACCTACATAAAAAGAGAGAGAGAGAGAGATAGAACTAGGTAGATTATCTAACGAAACGCTATTGGATTAAATGACAAAGGCATTGATGAGAAAAAGATGGTTTTTCCCTATGAAATGAAAATTGGATTCATGGTGAGATGTTAATAATAATAAGAAGAAGAATAAGAAGAAGAAGGAAAATAATAATAACAACAACAACAACAACAACAACAATAATAGTAATAATAGTAGTAGTAGTAGTAATACTAATATTACTAATAAAAACCATTGGTGTTGCCAATAAAGTCATATATTCATCACAATAAAATTTGCATTGGTATTTTATTTTATATTTGTAACATCATCTTAATAATACCAAACAATATCTTAAAAAATACTAATCCAAATTGTGTCAAAAAATATTCATGAGGTATAAATAATAAAAAATGAAAAATAAAATTTAATAATGATGAGGTATGAACAATAAAAATTGAAAAATAAAAATTGGTATTATGTTAGAGTTATTGTGTAATAAAAAGGGATAACATTTTAGATACCACCAAACTAAAGTATTATAAATTCAAAGTAATTATTAATTTAATATTGAATTTTAGACATATTTATTTTTATTTTAAATTTATTTGATAGTAAACATTTGATTACCATTTTTTATTTCTTTATTAGGCCAAGAACAAGAATTAGGAGACAAGAAGGCCATGTTTTGGGCTTTTTACTTTTTATGGATTTCCTACGTAAGTATTTAAGTAACCAACCAAGCTGGCAGCTATGTGGCCTAATGCTAATCCACTGGCAACCAAAGCTCATTCCGTAAACAAAAGCTCTCGTACCGTCTAGCACATATTCTTTCCCTAATTCCCTCGAGTGAGCAAAGGCCTAAACCCTAGAAAATGTCGGGCGGGTTTTTCCGGGTGAGTGTAGATTTCGCTATTTTCTCTTAACTTTTGTTAATTTTGGATCTTGATTTCATAGCTGACTTGCTTTTGGATTCTTGTTTTGGTAGGGTACCTCTGCGGATCAAGACACTCGATTCTCCAACAAGCAAGCTAAGCTTTTGAAGTCCCAGAAGTTTGCTCCTGAGTTGGACCATTTGGTTCGTTTTTCTTTTCCTAATTTTGCGTTTCTTTGTTTATATTTTGCAAATAGGAAAGACAATTGTTTGTTGAGTTCGCTGAACAAGAAGTTATTTTATTCAATTCACTCATTGGTGTCGTTGATCTCTTTTTTTTTAAAATTAATTAGGTTGATATGGGAAAAGTGAAGATGGATGTTATCAGACCATGGATTGCTAATAGGGTGACGGAGCTTCTAGGGTTTGAAGATGAAGTTCTCATCAATTTTATATATGGGCTACTTGATGGGAAGGTAATCCAAACCCCTTCAGAACTTCCACCGTGTTTCAATTTGCTGTTAGATGCATAGCGAATGTTTTGTTGTCCTTTGTAGAATGTTGGGCCCCGTGTTTTGTTTCTGGTTCTTCACTAATTGAAACATGTGCGTACTTTCCTTAGGAACTGGTTTATTGGCATCCCAGAATATCCAGATAGCGAAATGAGCTAAGGGTTGATGCTTGTTTGCCTGATATATGTTACAGGAATTCTGATCGGGTTTATGCTTTTCGTAATTTTGCCATTGTAATGTTGTTTGCATACCTTAGTTTTATCTATGGTGTTGTGAAATGCAGGAAGTGAATGGAAAGGAGGTTCAAATATCACTTACAGGTTTTATGGAGAAAAACACTGGAAAATTTATGAAAGAACTTTGGTCTCTTCTTCTTAGTGCGCAGAAGAATGAAAGTGGAGTTCCACAACAATTTTTGGACGCCAAAGCTGAAGAAACCAGGAAGAAACAGGTTTGATATGTTTCCTGGGTTATGATAATTATTAGATTTCTATTGCTCTTTACTCTTAATGATAAAAGAATTATGGCCTGTCACAGGAAGAGCTGGATAGGATAACAAATGAAATTCAGAAGAAAAAAGATAAGGAGATTCGGGAGCATGACCAGGAGAGATCAAGGAAGATGGTAATACTAACTTATTCATGTCAGGTTTAGATTCCCTGAGTTGGGACTTCGGTTATAACTTTAGCTTGTCTTTCTATGGCGTTCAGCTAGCTTCTGCAATTATTTGGGTTCATGTCCTTTACCTCGAACTACTGTAGGACGGAGAGGCAAATAATACTGCTGTGGAGCCAGCTTCAAAGCACATATTGCGGAAGGATTCAAGTGGATATCCTGATGATGAAAAAGAAATGAACAAGAAGAATGGCATGAGAGGAAGAAGGTTAGGTGCTCATATTTGATATTTACCGTTTTCAATTACCTTTATATCATTCTTGAAAGTTGACTTTGATATGGCTATTTTAAGACTTGTACTCATCCTAAGAGTTCCTGTGCTAATATCATGCAACAAAGTATCAGCTGGCAGTAAACTTTAGTACTTTGTCGAATTGTTTTGG
This sequence comes from Erythroxylum cassinoides, assembly GCA_027478405.1. Classification (NCBI taxonomy): domain Eukaryota; kingdom Viridiplantae; phylum Streptophyta; class Magnoliopsida; order Malpighiales; family Erythroxylaceae; genus Erythroxylum; species Erythroxylum cassinoides. The sequence continues at coordinate 64,068,083 of JANIPM010000008.1, forward strand.
ATTGTTTACTTGTACATCCTCTTATCATCATCAAGTGTTTTGGCATGCTTATTATGGTTTCTCAGTTATTTAGCATATCATGCTTGAATATACATTTAAGGACGTTGTTTTGATGAAACACTACTAACCTCAGTTTCATGTACGTTTAGGCATCCCATTGTGTTGAGACATACAGTGATTTTCCAATCACCATATTAATAGATTTTGTTGCATAATCTTGATGTTTATTTAGTTGCTGCTATGATATAAGCAGTCATTACTGTTTGCTAGTACGATGTACTACTCTGAGGCTTTTCTGACAAATTGAATTGTTACTTGTTGATATCCTCAATACCTCATTTAGCATCTTTGCAGAACTTGATATCCGTTGACACAAGATCGTTGTTTCTTCATGAAAAATGAGTTACTTGATTCTTCAGACGTGTGTTATACCAGTTATGAAAAGAAGTATCTGATTGGTGAGATAGCTGATAATGTATTAAGAAACTGGGTTTTTTATTTTGTTATGGCACTAATAATATACTATTCTAACCTTGACACAACTCTAGTAGATTTTAGTGAAAAAACAAAGTAAATGAAGAATTGAGAAGTTGAAGGGGAGAGCTAGATATGGCATCATTTACTTTTGTAGTTTTTGACAAGTATTTACTAAACTATCTAAGCTGTGATGTTTGCAATGGGGTTTTCTCACGTCAAAACTTCTTCACATGTTAGCAATACTACTTGCCATGCATGAGATCCATTTTCTCAAGAGTGACAATAAATTCTGTACAACATGGATCATGGAGGACTTACTGCTGTAACTTCTTCAGGATTTCTAGATCTCCATATCCAGCTAATCGTTCACCTTCACCCCGTCGGTAATTATCTTTACAATGACTTATTTTTAAATTTTTTAGCTATCTTGACTTAGATTCTGACTGTCATTTGCAGTTGCCCAACTTCCCGGATGAGTAGGTCACCGTCAAATTCAAGGAGTTACTCTGGGTATGCCTTTTGCTTATGGAGTAAAGTCTTATCATTCAGTGGGCTTGGAATTCTTTGTTCTTTTATTTTACGAGAGCAGTCACCCGTATATGTTTCAAAATGACTTGCACGGCAAATGCTTTTTCCATTTATGAGTTCTTCTTCTCTGCTTATTCTTTGAAATACCCATCTGACTTCAGTTGTTATATCTCAATCGCAGAAAGAAGTCCAGGAGTCTTTCTAGATCACCTCGAGCACGAAGTAGGTCCCTCTCTTCTGATGGAGTGGATACTTCATCCAGAAAACGTTCTATTACACCACATCGGAGACGTTCTCCCCAAGCCTCCCTTTCTCCTCCTAGGAGGAGATCATCATATTCTAGGCGAAGTTCTAGGTCATTGTCATACCGTGGATCTCCATCTCCCGTGCGTCGAAGACTGCATTCTCCTTTTCGTCGTAGGTCACCTTCACCTTCACCTTTGCGACGTCGTAGGTCGCCTTCACCAGTGCGACGTCGCAGATCACCCTCGCCTGTTCGACGTCGCAGATCACCCTCACCTGCTCGACGTCGCAGATCACCCGCACCTATTCGTCGTCGCAGATCACCCCCTCTTGCTCGACGCCGCAGATCGCCTTCACCTATAAGTCGTAGGTCACCTTCACCAGTTCGCCGTAGGTCACCTTCACCAGTACGTCGTCGATCGCCTCCTCGTCCACGACTTAGGTCACCTTCACCCTTACCTAGAAGATATCAAAGATCTCCATCTTCTCCGAGATCTTTGTCACCTATGAGACAGAGATCCCCTGTTCCTACTCGCAGAAGGTCACCACCTACTTCCCATCATAGATCCCCCTCGCCTTATGGTTCAAGTTCTCCATCTCCTGTTCGTAGTAGGTCCCCTGTGCCTCCCTGCAAGAGATCACCAGCTCCATCCAGTCGTAGGTCTCCTCCATATGGGTCAAGATCTTCATCTCCTGTTCAGGGTAGGTCACCTTTTCCTGCCCGCAGGAGGTCACCGGTTCCTTCTTCACATAGGTCTCCTCCCCATTATGGATCAGGTTTTGCTTCTCCTGACCATCATAGGTCCCCTTCACCAGTGAGAAGATCATCAAAAGAGAAAAGGAGATTATCTGGGAATTCCCATGGGGAAAGTGATAGGTATGTGTATATACTTGAGGGGCAGCTTCCCTTTACCTTTAAGTATTTTATGTTGTTTGTTGACAATATTGTGATAATATGGTACAGGGACCAAGAAAAGTTATCTGTGTCTCCGCGTCAACACTCTAGATCATTAAGGTCTCCAAATAGAGGCTTAAAGGATGGCAACAGTTCCCGCCGTAAAGTCCCAGATTTTTCACCTTCACCTTTGAGGTCTCCAATTCTGTCAGAATCTCCTCCTCTTGTTCGGAAAAGGAGTCCTGGCAAAGATAGAAGGTATTATGCTTTTTTTCTACATGCAATGATGTATATAGCTTTTCCTATTGTGCCAAAATAATGCATATGATTTAGCTTACATATGAAAAATTTTAATCATATTATACAGTTGTTAACTTTTTTGCCTTTTGTTGAATATTATCCAGTCCATATGGAAGTACTGCAGGTAAAAGGAGAGGGCAAGTCAATTCTGATGACCAGTCAAGTCCTCCAAAACTACGAGAGCATAAACCTCGTCGTTATAGTCATGATGTTAGCAGAAAAAATGTAGTGGTTGACCAATCACGGTTAGATTTTTTTAAACATCTTCTATGATTCTGTTTATAATCTTACTGTTCCACCTTGTTAGGATTGTGGACTAGAATTTATTTTCCCCATTGGTGTTTTGGTTATAGGCACAATGGAGATTATAAGTCCAGCTATGCGCAGAAACTATCTATTGACCCATCCACTGGAGATAAGCGGAAAGGTTCTCTAGTGAGAGCTTGCGAAGGGGATGATTATGATTTTGAAAGATTACAAGGTCATTTTCCTACTGAATCACACTCTCTTCTAGATAAGGTGGAACCAAGGGAGAAAGATAAGAAGATAAAGAGGTATGTTGTTAAGCATGCATGCATCCTAAGCTTCTAGGTTCATTCTTGTCAATGACAAGATCTTTGTAAAGGATTTGAATTCTGAAACTTCTGACAAACAAGTCCTTGATGCACAGGGTTGAGAATTTGAAATTCGATGAGAGAAGCCTTTCATACTCAAAAACTCCTAAAGAGGTAGATCATGATAAATTGGAAAGTATTCCCATGTTGGTTGAACAAATCAATCATGGTAATGGTGGTGGTAATTGTGAATCTGGTTCTGCTTCAAGTGATAAACACAGAACTGACAATAAGGAAAAGCGGAAGCATAAAAAGTTGCATAGGCGAGAGCCAGCTTCAAATGATGATTTCAGCAATGACTCTGAAATTGAGGAGAAACAGGCCAAGAGGAGGAGGAAGGAAGAAAAGAGGTTGCAGAAGGAGGAAAAGCGTCGTCGACGTGAAGAGAAACGTCGCAGAAAGGAAAAACGACATGCTGAGAAGATGAAAATGAAAGGGCGATATGATTCTAGTTTTTCTGATGATGAACATGGAGAGAGGAAGGAGTCTTGTCCAAGTGATAATGAAGAGGGACAGTCTGAGCAGAAAAAACTTGAGATTGAGCTTCGGAAGAAAGCTCTTGAATCACTAAAAGCAAAGAAAGGACTTAGTCACTAATTGATGTTTTCTTTTTGATACAGCTGATACTTTATTATGTTTATTAATGGATTTCTTTTTGTCATAGTACTTTCTAAGTAGGAGATATTCTGTACTGGTATTTGTTTAATTTAGTCTTTGTTTACTTCTGGAAGCTGGAATGGATAAATATGAATATTATGAAAATCTGTTGAATGCAGCTTAGGCAGACCTTGCTGCTATGCCTTCCTGGTTTGGAATCTTTTTTTCTCCTGTCAGTATATGTTAATAGTGAGGTGGATGTTGAGGGCTGGTTTGGGAATCTTTTCTCTTTCCTTGCTGTTGCATACTGACTAATTTCATGTCTATGCTAAATATGAACATTGTTACTTTATGAATTGAGAAATATATGTACTTATTTATGTTCAGGTTGATCTTTGTTTTATAGGCCCAACGTTTAAACCTTCAGGCTAGTTAGTGTTTATGTGTCAAATACCAAATTGGCTTTCTGATTGAATGAAAGTTATTGTCACTAGAAGACTTGTTTGACCTGAGCGTATGCGGATCTTCATTTTGACCATCATTTCAGGTAAAGTGATCTCATTCTTTGTATTTCCCAGTTATAATTTTATTTCTTTCCAATGGCTAATTTCTTAGTGTTTTGTTTAACCTTATGGTTGGCAGCTTGAGATTGCGCCTGGGATTATTTCGTAATATTCTCAATTGTGCTCTATGGCCCTTGGGCTGTTCTCGATGTTGAAACTGGCCTTCTCATGTATGTATCTGGCACATCTATGTATCTTTCTACGCAATTATATGATTTTTATTTTTTTTTGGCTGTTGATCTTGGAAGCTTGTGTTCACTTGAACTTCTATTTGGTCATTGGTCTTGGCTTAGCTAGATGCTTTAATTTCTCAACTTATATAAGATACTGGGCACTTACTATTACAAGTGGTATACTCTTTGACCCTTGTTTTTGTTGTCAGCTTATGATTTTTCTGTTAAAAACAGGGAAAAAATGCTATTGGATTTGGATTCTTTTGGTTTTGGGTTTCAGTTTTTCCAAATCTCATTTGCTGCATGGTTTTAAGTGATCATAACCAAAGCATATGCACGGATGCATTTTTGTTCTATGTTTTTGTGGAGTTTCCGAGAATGGATTACTTACGTTTTATCAGAACCCTTAGAACTGTAAATTGATATAACTAAGATGACATTCTGGTGCTTTGACTGGATTTACTTTGAGGGTTTTTTTTTTTTAATCACAATTTTGAGCTCCTTTGCTATGTTTGACATTATATTCTGAGCTACTGTGGAGTATAATGATCACAATAAAATGGATTGGAGCTTTCACTTTTTACCGACAGGACTGAATTGACTGCTTAATATTTGGATTTGTTGGCCTTAATCCCATTTGCTTGTAGTTTGAGGCCTCTTTCACAGTATTTTGATGGCTTGTCCTTTTTTTTCTCATCAAGTTTATTGTTGTGAAGCTTAAATTTTGTGGTTTTGTTGGTCTGTTGGGAGGGCGACACAATGTTGAGTAATCTTTATCTAATCAAATGGTATCTCATCCGCATCACTAGGTGTGAAGTTTCCACCACAATTACAAATTGGCCACTGTTTTAGTCTGATTAAGGGGTTTTAAATTGACAAGCAAAAAAGGGTTGACGTCTTCTTGTTTTCTATTGAACAGGGTGTGATGTTAGCTGGTGAATTTTGGTGTATTGCTGATATATGGTTGTTTTATGCCTGAGCAAAGATGGGTGCATAATGGTCTCGACCTATGAGATTTATGGTTTGTTTTTTCAGCATATTGTTGCAAAAAATCATCTAGTATGGTTCTTTGATATGTTAAGGTGAGTTTCTTAAGGTTGGGCAACGGGTGCATATAATCAGTGAATCAATCTGTTTATCGCCCTAAGTGTTGTGTACTAACGCCGTTGATCAAAATAAAGTAGATTTTTATTTTGTATTCAGATGCAATGGCAACGCAGATGTTTTTACAGGATGGCACATGGTTTATCATTATCATCAATCATCATCATTGTTGTACAAGAGAGGCTAAAGAAGTACCACCAACATTTTTTTTCTTTTCACGTCACCTTAGAGCTATCCAAAGTACCACTTTAGGCATTGTCGATTAACATTTATCAAAAGACTAGCCGCTACAAATTGAGCAAAACCAGTTCCCGTTAACATTAATGTTGATACTTCGTTAGTTAATTTCTTAACCATACATTCATGGAAATATGATCAGCTCAATCTTAATCAATATCAGCAACACGATGTATAGTGGTCTGGTGTTTTTTTTTTCCTACTGGATGTTAGTCATATATGCTTTATTTATCCTTTTGGTGGTTGCTCCCTAATGTAATTTGCATGACTTTGGTGGGTGTATTTATCTACTTGCATGGAGTTTTATTCTCACTTTGAGTGATTTATGTTTACGCTGTAGAATAGGCGCTATCAAATATCTTGTAACGAAAGTTCTTTCTTAAAACAAAAGCTCATCTTATTTGTTACTATTTATTCTACTTGTGCTAACCAATTTTAGCATTAAATGATTGTGAGTAATAAAAACAGAATAAGTATACATATTTTAGATGATAATAATATTGAAAGTTATATTTGTTTTGCTTTGCATTTTTCAAATAATGAATTATGATATTAGTATAATAAGTGTTTCATTTTACCTTTTTTTTAATAATTGTCGAATTTAAGAAATTCTTCTAATGTGCGAATGGTTCAAATCAATATACACTCATGTTGTGGACTTAACAACTAGCAAAACAGGTAATAAATAAAAAGGAAAAACAAATAATATTAGAAAAAAGAATGTGATTATTGAGCATATTTGATTGCCTTTGGGCCTTGCCTTTTATAATTTCAAGTCCAACAATTCAAGCTAAATGTGTAGGCAAAAGATGGTTGTTGACAAATGATATTTTCTTTTCAAATTTAAGCCACTTGTACGTTAGAAAGGATATGGTTTTTTTTTCTTATAGGTTACACAAGTTTTGATTAAATATCTCACCACCCTATTGTGATAGTTACATGTCAACTCTAACTTGTACCAACGATGATAAGGTGGCTAAAATTATTTACCAATTACTACTTTAATCTTTTTTTTTGTTTCAAAAGTGGCTTGTGGAGTTCTTTTAGGTTATCCCTATTCACAATAAAGGTTGTCTTTTGTTTCTCTAATATCTTCTTTTTTTGTTGATTTTACTGTTATTGTTGTTGTGGTTGTTACTGCTGCTGTTGTTGTTGATATTATCAACCTTATTACCTCTTAGCGTGATTCATTTGTGGAGTGCATCCAAGTTGAATTGAGAAAATAGTTATTGTAATATGAAAGGTGGCCTAAACGGTGAAGGACCTAACTAATTGGGATAATCCTAGGCAAATGCCACTTATGGAGCATAGAATATTGGCATTTGAGGCACTTAAGATAAAGACATATAGGAATTGAGGAGGTGAAAGGTTGATTGGAGCTCTCTTTTTAGCGTTACTCTTTCTATGATTATCAGATTTTTCATGAAAGCACGAGATAGTTGCTTCAGTTTGATTTGCTTCCTATTCCTTCTTTTTTGAGATGGTTTTTTTTTTATGATTTCTTAGACAATAATCTCTATCTTTCCTTTTTTTGATCGCATTCTTCAAGACTTCCAATTAGTTTGACCATTTCATTTAAGGAAAACTTTGAGAATTCTGAAAAAAAACTTTGAGAATTCTTGTAACTTGTCATAATATGGCTTCCTTCTAATGTCTCTCAAAATAGGCCCATGATTTATTTTCTATCAAAGATAGTCGGACTTTTGCTGCTTTGGTGTGCCACCTTCTCGCATACTCTTTTCAGGCTTTCATTAGATCTTATCCAACCGGTCCTCACGATTCATCATGGTGTCTTTGTTGAATCCATATTGGGTTAAGAATAAATTCACTAGGTCTCTCCAACATTTAATAGATAATTAATCTAGATTTAGAAACCATCGTAGCTATGTTCTAGTAAAGCTCTTTGGGAAGCAATAGTTCAACATGTCTTTATTATCAATATTGCAAGCTTAACATAATATATTCTTAGCTTAGTCCTCAAATTTGAATTCCTATTAATACTTCTTAAATACTGACATTATAAATTTGTAAGGTAGTTGAATATGTTGTACATAACAAAACCCGTAAAAATCCCAAACATAAGTTGATATCATGTGTCCAATCATCTATATCTTCTTTTTATATTTATCATATCAGATTATACACTTTATCCTTTACAACCCTCTTATTGACTTTATTTGTCATCTTAATAGTCATGAGGTGATAAGGTCCATGTACAAGTTTTATTTCTACCATAAAAAATATAAGTGCCAAGAGATTTGACATGGAATAAGTTAGGTGTAATACCACCTTTATAACAAGATAAGTAGCACTAAGTTTGAAGAGATTGGCATATCAAAGTAGGGCTGTATAGGAGGAAATTGGTAAGTGGATGGTAGCTAGAATTGGTAGGTCATTGTAAGTAGGAATTAATTAGGTGATGCATAATAGAAATTGTGGCCACTGGCAATTCTATTGTGGCCAATAACACTTAATGCCAAAACCAAAGATGAATCCTTAAACTCAAGTCCCACAGATGCTAAAATGAAGTTAAATATAAAACCTTGCCCAGTATACATAATAACGAATTAATGGTATATGAAGAATCTTGACCCATGATTATGAAGAATTAGAATCAATATTATAAGCTGATTTGAACTTCATAAGAAAATGACTTAGTAAGTTTGAAAAGTTCATTCAAGAACCAAAATAATTATCATAATTGTATTAATGGTCAATTATTTCTCCAATTTAAGAAAAGCCTTAAATACTAAAACAAAAAATAGGGCTTAAAAAATTAAATAAAAATATAAGGTTTCAATTAGACATAACGTGGGACACAATTTTGAGTCATTTTGTATTGGTTATGAACATTTTAATATCATTGGACACGGTCTAGGACGTATCCGTAACTAAGAATTCAGATTCTTCTATTGGATATGAAATAGGTCATACGTATGTTTGAGACAGTGGATCCTCTTACAACTTTATATAGAGTTAGACACAAATTGAGTCATACCTGTAGTGGAGATTTGCAAATTTTTCTGTAATTTTTAAAATTTATACACAAATCAGGATACACCCATGTTGGAGATCTTGTCTCACCATTGAATGTTATAATAAAATACATAAGTTAATAGATGATCATGTTGGAACTTGTGTTCGCCTTTATATGATCTCCATCCTTAGATCAAATGAATATAACCAATGTTCATCCTTCAATTTGACTTGATTCTACGTGTGTACTATGTAGCCACTCTTCTTACAACACCATTTAGTGCATCTTGAAGCCTTTTCTTCCTTGTTTTTGTAATTGGTATGCTTGGTAAACTTAAAATATTAAAGGCAACTTGATTGTTATCATCCCCTCCTTCTTTGAAAATATTTGTTCTTGAATCATCACTTATATCAAAAGGAGTAAATAAGAAACATAAAAGTAAATGTCACATTATTCTCACATGGAAGATCTAATTTATAAGTATTATTATTGATCTATTGATTAACTTGAAATGGACCATCTCTTTTGATTACAATTTAGATTTTGTTTGATCTAGGAACTTTTCATTTCTTATATGCAACCAAAACCTAATCACCTGGTTTAAAAGTAACTTTATTTCTTCTTTTTTAGCCTTTGATATGTATTCATCATTTTTCCTTTCAATATGTCGCCAAACATTTTGATGTAGTTGCTTCACTATTTTAATTTTCTTTTTACCATCTAAGCTCCTCCCTTATGAATTGATAAAGAAACCAAATTCAATAGAGTTAGTGGGCTAAATCCATAAACAATTTCAAAAGGTGAATGACTAGTAGCATTATGAATAGCTATATTTTATGTAAATTCAATGATTGAAAAATAATATTTTCAAGTTTTGAAATTCTTTTAAATTATAGCGTGTAATCAAATAATCAAAATCCTCTTTACTACCTCAGTTTGACCATTCACTTGAGGATAACAAGTAGTTGAAAATAAAATATTAATTCCTAAATTTTCCTATAAAACCTTCCAACATTAGCTAAGGAATTTAACATCTCTATCAGATACAATACTCTTAGGAATATTATAGAGTCGTACTATCTCCTTAGAGAACTAATAGGCTATATGGGTTACATCATTAATTTAACACATGCAAGAAAATGTGTCATGTTTATCTGCTTTATATCTGGATAAGCCTAAAATAAATTCTATAGAAGTATCAACCTAAGGTTCGCTAGTGACTGGCAAAAGGAGTATATAAACTATGTGGCATAATCCTAAACTTAGCTTGTCTACATGTAATACAATTAGCACAAGTTCTTTCAACATCATGAAGCATATGAGGCCGAATTAAATGTTCAAGCAAAAAAAAAAGTCTTTTTAATGCCAAAATGATCCATCAATCCTCCTCTGTGTGCCTTATTGACTAACAACTCTCTCAAAGAACTTTCAGGCACGCATAATTTATTTTTATTAAACAAAAACCCATCATGCCTAAAGAATTTTTCGAAAGCAATTTTCTCACAAGTCATAAAGAAAGATGAAAAATCATTATTAGTCTTATATAATTCCATAACATGCTCAAAGCCTAACAATTTTGCATTCAAGGTAGAAACTAGGTCTTACGTTTGGATAATGCATCAATCATGGTATTTTTCTTACCTTCTGTTGTACTTGAACAAATAAGGAAATGCCTCAATGAACTTATCCACTTGGCATATCATTGATTCAAATTCATTTCCCTTTTAATTGGTTTAGGGACTTATGATCAGTGTTAATAATGAATCCTTTGTACCACATATAATGTTATTAAGTGCTTAAAGCCCACACTAATGCATACAACTCCTTATAATAAGTTTGATAATAAATAGTAGCTCCATTTAGTTTCTTGTTAAAATAGGCAAATAGTTGATTTTAATACATCAAGACAACACCAACACCTATTCCTAACATATTATACTCAATCATGAAGGTTTTAAAAAAGTTTTACAAAGTTAATAAAGGTAAAAATCTTAGTTTTCTTCAATAAAATTAAAAGTATGTCTTGTTCCTTACCCTACTTAAATCAATAGACTTTTTGATAACTTCGTTGTATAGTGCAGCTAGTGTAGTAAAATCTTTCATAAACCTCCTATAGAAACTAACTAAATCTTGAAAACACACATCAATTATAAATCCAGATGTAGGCTATTATTAGATAGCCTTAACCTTCTCATCCACCTCTATCCCTTTTATAGTTATAACAAATGCAAGAAAAACTACTTTATCCATATAAAAGGAACACTTTGTTATAGTAACATATACTTTTTCTAAACTCAAAACATTCAAAAATAAATTTTGCATGTTCGATATGCTCGCCTAAAGTCTTAATATAGATTATAATATCATCGAAATAAACAATCAATTTTTTTAATAAAACACAGATAACATAGTTGATTAACCTCACAAACGTACTAGGCGTATTAGATAATCTAAAAGGCATCACTAACCACTAATATAAATCATATTACATTTTAAAGGAAGTTTTCCACTCATCACTTTTTCTTAATCCTAATTTGATGATATCCACTTTTTAACTCTACTTTTGAAAGCAGGCAAGAGGCATGTTATTCATTAAGTATATTTTCTAATCTAGGAATGAGATATTGATATTTTACTATTATTTTGTTGATAACCAAATTATAGGTTTATATTTTACATATTTATAGGGGTTAAAATAGTTATAATTTAACACTTTTATAACATGTTTCATTGTCTTGTAGGTGATAACTAAAAGGGGAATTCTCAAATTGAATGAAACTTTATCTATAATTATCCAATCGATGTAAAGTTTAGACTTATTAAGAAGCTAACTTGAAAGGAAACAACTTTGTGGATATCAGAGGTCAATTTAAGCACAAAAGTGTCGAAAATTAGAGAAGTTGGTAGAAAAAAAAGAAAACAAGCACTGGACACATCGAGGAGACATACACCTATCTCTTGGAAGATTCAAGTAGTTGAGAAACAATGCAAAACTAATACTAGAGAGGTGTATGTGGCTAGTAAAGTTAGATTATAAAATTGATGCCAATTACAACTTAGTATAAGACATCAGTTACACACTAACTTGAGGTAACAAAAGTTCTAAAAAGATTAGCACAGTTTAGATACTAGTCTAGCAATAATCCTTGTAGCACAAATCATAATGACGCATAAACTCATAATTTTAAGCACTTAGATTATAAAATTGATGACAATTACAACTTAGTATAAGACACCAGTTACACACTAACTTGATGTAACAAAAGTTCTCAAAAAGATTAGCACAGTTTAGATACTAGTCTAGCACTAATCCTTGTAGCACATATGATGATGATGCATAAACTCATAATTTTAAGCACTCTAACACTCTATTTGTAACTTCAACTATAAATACTCTTATTATGTTTTATCTAAGGGACTTTTAGAAGGTGTGTATTAGTCATCTTATGATTGTTTTAATAAATTTAGTCTTTTATAGCATCGACGAAGGATTTCATAGTAAGATTGGAGGAAATCATAATAACTTTTTGTAATAGTCGATTTTTCAAATTGAGGGATTAGAACCCTAGACTATTGCATAGAAGCTATAATATTGAAAACTCATAAATTACATTTCATTCACAAGCATATCAATAGCATACACACATAAATTATGATTTAGTACACATGGCAAAGAATGTATATGCACTGAATTGACTTATTCCAGGGTATGAAAAGGTTAAAATGATCATGATGTGAAAAGTGTATTATTTATGCCTTGCTTTTTGATCTAATTGATTACAAGTAGTAAATTTGGGATTAATTTGGTACAATTGGAAAAGTAATGAATTAAAATGTACATTTGGTCTAGGAAAAATTCCAAATGATAAGACAAATGGATACATGAAAATTAGGAAGATTAAGCTTATGAATAAGTGACATTTGACATAGATGAATAAGTGAGATTTGGCATGAGTTATTAATTGACAAATGGTAGAAATGGTTGAGTGAAAAATGGACTAAGTAATTAAGTGACATATGGTAGCACATATACTTGAAAAATGGAGAACATGCCTATGGACATATGTCAACTTAAGATGGTGACACCTAGCACCTTAGGTGTTAAACTTTTGCAGGTGTAATCCCAGCTATGTTCATTCTTCACTCTTTTTCTTCTCACACACCGCTGAAATCCTCTCAACCCTTATAACCCCAAGTTTTGCCATGTTGATGTCCAATTGCTACATCAATAATCCAAACTTTTACTCTTCATAAGATAGTAAAAAAATCAGATTGTTGTTGTCTCTTCTCCAAGATGGAAATCATCCTATTGTTACGCTGAACATGTGTTGAATTTTGCATGCATATAAGGCAAAGTTGACTTGATGAATTGAGTTAGAATTGGAGCTACATAAGTAAGTACAAGATTGTTCTTTATGGCTTGTTATAGTAGAAAGTTTATGTTGTTTGAATTAGGGATAGATTGCATGTTATGTTGATGAAGAGGTTGTGTTGGAATTTGATGGAAAAACTTAGATATGTTTTGTTGTGTTCTTGATGTATGAATCGTATGCTATAGGTTGTTTATATGAATGAATTAAATTGAAATTTGAAGTACAAGGAAGGTGAATTGATGCTAAAGTAAGGTGCTAATAAGGTGACCTTGAAATATGAAAGAACTAGGACTACACGTATGATCAAATGAATGATATATTATGTTTTGGTTTTAATGCATGGAAGATCATGAGTTGTGAGTTGCCTAATAAATGATTTTTGAATTAGATTTTGGATATGAATTTGATAAGGGATTGAGGCTTGAAAAAGATAGAATTGAAGTGAAATTGATGAATTTTGGAGAAGGTAAGTTGGAAGGAGCATGAAGGAGTAAAAATTGGAAGAAAAATGAAGGTTATGAGTGAGTGAACCTTCGGTTCACTCATCCCATGATCGTGGGATGTTTAAGGCTTCTTCCCACAGTCGTGGGAAGTGCTTGGGAAGGAGAAAAGATTGTGTTTAGGCAATTGCT
>JANIPM010000008.1:64081895-64092222 GCA_027478405.1 Erythroxylum cassinoides
AATTAACTTAATTAAATTTGGGTCGCTAAATAGATCAATTCGGTGACATTTTAAACACGCAAAATACGCCCATTTAAAAAATGAAAAATAAAAAAATATATAGCGGGTAACCCGCGGGTCTACCCATACCCGCTGAGCAGGGTATGGATTTTCAAAATCATTACCCGTTTCTATAAATTTACCAGCGAACCCGTACCCGTGTGACCCGTACCCGTGAGACCCGTACCTATACCCGGACCACCCGCCCGTTTGCCAGGTCTACCCATGATCGTGGGATGTGTAAGGCTTCTTCCCACGGTCGTGGGAAGTGCTTTGGAAGGAGAAAAGATTGTTTTTAGGCAATTGCTGGACTATATAAGGTTAAGACACTTTATAATGGTGTAATTAGACTTGATTGGGGTTGAAATGAATCTAGAACGTTGCTTGATTAAGTGATCAAGTGTTTGATGATTTTACGTTGTTAATTGAGGTTATAAATTAAGGAATGGAATTATTGACATCAATGTATATAAATTTGAGAAGTATGAGTTGTCAATGATATAAAGATGTTTATGTAAATGCAAATGTGATTCAAAGGCTATAAGAAATGAATTAGGCATGGTTGAATGAGAATTGGGAAATTGTGTGAATATTTAATGCTTAGAAAGAATTGATGAATGTATGATTGATAAAATTAGGGTAATCAAACTTACCTAAAGCATAAACCTAATTGCAAACTAAATGATGTACAAGGAATTGTGTATAAATGATTAAAATTTATGAATAAGGTTACATACCCGAGATAATCAATTGAACATGCATTGAACACAACACATATACATGTGTAAATTTGAGTATTGTTTTGATTAAACAAGTTAGTAATGTGTAAATATGTGTGTATTGCTTAATTTAGAGGCACAAATCGACCAACATCATCCAGACATTGCCAGTTCGTCGAGACAATAGCTAACTGGAGTGTACTGTGAGTAACCTAGATCTGTGACCTCAATTACAAATATGTTCTGTTCATATTGTTTTGATTAAACTAGATTTCTCTATATTGAATCGATATTGATATAATTGTGATATTGATGATTATGAACAATGGATTTTTTGAGGAGTTTGATATTTGGGATCGCATTGGGAGTGTTGTGATTTGAATGTGAATAAGGAAAGTGAATTCTCAACTATATGTTAAATGTCGAACATAGATCCGATGAATTGTGAAAATTGAATGTTTTCTTGATTGAAAAGTGATTGATGATGTAATATGTTAAAATGTTGCATTTGATTACATGAAATGCGCATGTTTACAAAAAAGAGAGTTGTGACCGGAGCAGCTAACATGAAAAGAGCTTTAAGCTCAGATATGTGCACACAGAGCCTCAGGCTCAACATTTAGTGAGCCTGGTATTCACAACAAATACGGGACCGATAATTGATAAATAGACGCTCGGTCACAACAAAGTAAAAAAAAGAAGAAGTGAGTCTTATTTATATTTGCATTTTTATCTTTACATGTGTTTATGAAAATGTTTGCAAATGAATGTTGAATCATGAGATAACATTGTAAAATATTCTGGGATGATTATATGAAGCTTTTGCATTTAGGATTAAGTGAAGTTATTGTATTGTTAAGTGCTTGTTGAAGCATGATGGATAATGTGATATATGAGGCATAAATCTAAATGATGTATTATATTGATTAAGTTGGGTTTTAATACATGTGATACATATATGATTTGTTTTGAGTGAACAAATCGATGATGATTCACTCATTGAGTTCGTAAAACTCATTAAAATTTTAACGTTCATTTTCAGGTACTGAAGAGACCTTGCTTGTAAAGCAATCTAGTTGGTGTCTAGTATTACCTATTTTGGGATCAAGATATGGCTTAAAGGTCTGGTTAGCTGTCCTCTGAGGGTTTAGATAGAGTGCTTTTGTATAGTTTTTCATCTCATGTAGAATAATTTGTATAAACAGTATAAACACATATGGTTTTTGGTATTGTAATTATATGGATGGTTTCTAATGAAATGACAATGTAAAACATGTTTTGTTAATGAAATGAGATACGTTAGCATTTTAAATACTTAGGTCCTTTATGATGCCATATGAAGCGAATGTGATTGCTCTAACATGCCATTTTCATAGGGTATGTTCTTGAATGACCTCTAGATGTTCGGGTATATGCTCTATGATAGTGGGGTGTTACACTTTTTTAAATCTTTCATCTCTTCTTTTCATTATGTTAAAAATGATTTATTGTAGTTTTATTCTTTATATTTTGTGACTAAAATCCCAGTAAGGTTTAGGGATGTATGTAATAGTTGGTTTTCATACTGAGGGATTAGAGTGTTAGATTACTTAGTCACATGAATTTCATTATATTTGAATGAATTTAGTGCATCTAGGATATGATTTTTATGATTTCATTCACATGCATAATATGAGCATACACATGAAATTTGATTTAGAAAAATTGCACTGAATCGACATGTTTTGGGGTATGAAAGTTTCTAAATAATTAAGACATGATTGTGCATTTCTAATGACTTGTATTTTGATTTACCAATAAGAAGAATTGATGGATTACAAATAGTAATTTGGAGTTATTTGTCATAATTGGAAGATTGATGTATTAAAATTTAGACTAGGAAAATTTTAAAATAGCAAGATAATTGACACATGAAAATTTAGGATGACTAAGCCTATCAATTAAGTGACAAATGACCTAGGAATTAAGTGACATTTGGCAGCCTAAAGAGAGGACATATAGCTGGCCTAGACACTTTACAAGTGTGCTTAAACTCATCCTCCACTCACACCACATGACACAAACATGGCAAAGTCTCTTCATTTGTTGTTTCTGCTGAAACTCTCTCCTTATCCTCCCTCTCACTACTAAAATTTACTTCTCCTTCACTTCTTTATGTTTTGCCTAAATTCTATTCAATTGCCAAACCAAGATCCATATAAAAATCCTTCATAAAGATAGTTATAGAAGCGGAACAATGTTGTAATTACTATTATCTTCTTGCCTTTGCTGAAACCATCCTACTACCACCTTGTTCTTGAGATGATCTTGCATGCATGTAAGGTAAAGTAGGCTTGATACATTGAAGTGGCATTTGAGATGAACAAGTAAGTGAAATACTGAACTATTGTGGCATGCGTTAGCAGAATTTTATGATAACTGTTTAGGGATGAATTGAATGTAGTGTTGATGTTGAAGTCGTGCTGGAAAATGATGGATGAATTGGTTGCTTTTCTGTTTTGTTTTTAGATGCATGAAAATAGTAGTTTATAAGTTGTTATATGGATGATCTAATTTGGGATTTGAGGTATAATTGATCAGGAATTCATGCTAAAGATAGGTGTCATTAAGATGTTTTAGAATATGGAAAGTTGGAGTTGTAAATGAGTTTGCAAAAAGGAAACTGTTAATGATTAAAGTGAGCAAAATTTGGAAGCCTTAATGTAATCAATATGGAAGCTAGACTAGCATGAAATGAAGTAGCTTTATAGGACATGGATTCTGGAAAAAAAAATTCAAGTAGTAGTGATGTCTTTAAGTATCAATGCACGATCATGGGCCTAGTTCTGAATTGATAATTTTTGTTTTGTGTACATGTTAAACCAGCTGAGGAAAAGTCACTCTAAATTGGTGTAATTGGTCTTGATTAAGGCTTGGAACGAACTAGATTGTTGCTTGATTAATTAGTTAAGGGCATGATAAGATTAAATTAATTGATGTCATAACTTAAAGAATGTACTGTTTTGGTGTCAATGTAACCAAATCTAGAAATTATGATGTGATGAAGGAATAAAGGTAATCTTATGAATGCAAACATGATCTTAAGTATTTGCGTAATGTGTATTAGGTAAGGATGAATGAGAATTGGGAAATTGTATGATTATATATTGTTAGAAAAGTTTGGTGAATGTATGATTGATGAATTTGGAGTAAATCATGCTTACTTAAGGTATAAACCTGATTGCAAAATAGTTGTATACAAGCTATAATATTTGAAAGGTCAAGATATTTTTATGAGAATACATACCAGGAAAGTCAATTGAGCATGCAGTGAAACATGTCACATATACATGTGCATGATTATATATCCCAATGATTAAACAAATCAATTATTTATGAACTATATGTGTATTGCATGACGATAGATACGCAAGGTGATCGTCAATATCTGGACATTGCCGAAACATCGAGACAATAACTTTTCTGGAGCGTACTGTGAGTTAACTTAAATGTATAAACTCAGTTATATGTGCTTCTGTATGGATTGAATCTTTAATCTAAATTGTGTGTACAATTGATTGATAAATGTCAGACTTAGATTCGAGGAGCTTGAGATAAGGCATGAGTATACTGAAATGAAAATATGGCATGTGAAATGATGCATCTCATTACATTGAAATGTATGATCAGATAAAGGAGTTGTGACCAGAGTGATTGGAGTGGGAAAAGAGCTTTGAGCTTAGGATTGTGAAAAAGAGCCTCAAGCTCAAATGACATGGACTCAGTATCCTAATGAATAGGGCCAAAAATGATCTCGGTTTCTATAACAGATACGAAACAATAAATTTGGATGATAGGCACTTGGTCACAACTAAACAAAAATGAAAATGGGAAATACATGTGTATTTGCATATACATCCCTACATGTATCAAATGATTGGATTGAAATGTATTATTGAACTGTTTTAAAATATTTAATTACAGTTAAAGTTAATGTATGATGTGTTGTGATATACAATGCTAGCTTATATAATGTACTTGTTGAAGTATGATGAAATGTGATGTGGTATTCAATACTGGATGGTATGATATACTTGTTGAATTGGGTTATAACTTGTTTTTTTGATTTGACTTGGGTGAATACATCGATGATGGTTCACTCACTAAGTTCACAAACTCATCAAAATTGCAATGTTATTTTTCCAGCTTCAAGGGAGTTTTAGTTACTAAGGTGATATAGTAGAAGTCTAGTACTTGCATTTTTGGGGATAAGAATAGCTCAAAGGTTTGAACAACTGAATCTGAGGAGTCTAGATAGATGTCTTGTGTCCCATTTCTTGCTATATTTTTGGTACTAAGATTGAACTCAAACAAATGTTGTGTAATGTATATTTGGATTGTGAATTGTAACGACATATAGCTTTTATGTTTGTGAATGAAATGGGAAGAAATGAACATCTAGAATGCTTGTGATATGTTTGATGCCTTTAATGAGCTAGTTTGATTGTCCTAATGTACCATTTTCATAGAGTATGTTTTCGAATATCCTTTGGTATGTTCGGACATATGCTTTATGAGAGTGATATGCTACAATGTAGCTTAGAATGGATTCTTAAATTATTAATGCATAATTTGATTATTTATTGATTGAATTTATTCTCTTTGATCTTAATGTTAGATTTACGCTTGATCATTATAGATAAAATTTTAGAAAATGTATGAAGGACCAAAAGGTGATATATGATCAATGCATTAGGAGAATAAACAACTTCATTATAGAGAATGAAAAGTATCATAGACTGTTGTGATATCCATGCCTAATGAGTTTGATTAGGTTAAAATGTACATCAAGAGGTGGTAATTACCTAATTCGATGTACCTATGTATCTTGAGAAAGGGTTAGGTTAGTTGTTATTTCAACTTACATAATTAATCTTCTATAAGTATTGAAATTCATCATAAGTGAACTTTGACGCCCTAACATTTATCTTGTTGATTTCTTCGCACTAGCTTAATTATTTTGCTATCTTGAGTTTAACAAATTAATTGTTTTTTTAATTAAATATCATTTCTCTAATTATATTGTTTAACTAAGATTAATATATATAGTAATATAGTCTATCGATACTCTTTATTCTTAATTATGTACACTTACAAATATATTCGATCAAGATTTTGATACTATTATTAGGCATGATTTATTTACTTACAATTTATTAACCTTAGCTTTCTTTTTGTCTTATTTTTTGTTTTCTTATGATTTTTCTTAGCTCTCATATGTTGCTTCTCTAAAATTGACATCAAGAACAAGCATTTTTAGACTTAGCATCAATAGTAACTAATCTTTTGAACCAAAATAATGATGTTGCTAGCTTATGACATGGCCAATAGGGAGGTGTGCTATCATTATGGCATGTATAAGTATCTTTCCGATGTACGCATGAGCGTGGAGCTTATCTTATATTTCTACGAAGAGGGCTAGATTATTTATTAGTAAATAAATATAACTTACCTATGTAGAAAACTAAACTGGAGCGCCCAAATATGTATAAATTTCATTACAACTTTTTATTTGTCTTATCACACCCTTTTTAATACTATTAATGAACTCTAATACTAGGGCTTCTTGATAAGTAAGTTCAAGGTAAGCAGACCAATAACATACCAGGCTTTCAACACTTCGCTAATACTAATACTAAAAATATCACGTTGAGTAAGATCTAGTTTTAGTGCATAAACTCTACTACGTGAATTAGAAAAGATATTTATCCCTAGTATTTCTCTAAGAAAGACCCAACTTAAGCATGCATGGTAACTCTAAGATCAGTCTTTACAAGTTTTTTTTTCTTCCTCATAATCACCTTCCAGGTGAAATAAGATGAAGTATAGAATCGCATATCAAGTTCAACTTTTGGAGTACAGTCAAATTGTAGGCTTTAAAGTGTACACATAACAATCACCAAGTGGACCTTTTTTGGGTGATTTTACTTCTTTTAAAAAGATTTTATGATTTAAAATTGTTTAAAAAATGTCTTATAGTGTTAAAAATGTTAAAAAAACTTTTAATGAAATTATGATAAACTGTTATATCATTAAACGTTAAGTATTTGACAAAGTTTAAATAATAAGTGATTTGATTTAATTTTAATATTAAACTCTATTAAAATATTAATAGTAAAATTTTAGGATTGTTAATATCATAAATTATTATTTTAATAATTATAAATTATAAGAGTATTTTTTAAATAAATAAAATTACAAAAATACTTATATGTTTTACCTTGGTAAAAAGACCAAAAAGAAAAGGCATAAAAAATGATTTTAAAAATACTTTTAACCTTGAAAAAGGTAATATAACAGAAAAATAGAATGCCCACTTATTAGGTTAATAAGTTTCCAAACGAAAACCATATTTTTGGAGTTGAAGATACTAATTATGTTGGGTGCATTGGCTATTGTAGAACAGAGAATATGCATATTTGAAATCTAACTTCAGATATTCAAAGATCATGTCCATACAAGAAAGTTAGGAAAAAGAAAAACTTTGGTCCTCCTAAACCCCACTGCAAATGTACAATCCTTAATCCTTATGAAAAAAAGAAGTAATTAACGGAGAGGACTAAGGGTA
The DNA here is from genome assembly GCA_027478405.1 of Erythroxylum cassinoides. NCBI lineage: Eukaryota > Viridiplantae > Streptophyta > Magnoliopsida > Malpighiales > Erythroxylaceae > Erythroxylum > Erythroxylum cassinoides. The sequence continues at coordinate 64,089,261 of JANIPM010000008.1, forward strand.
GTTTAAAGGATAGATATTACTTGTCACTGTGAAGTGACTGTTTCACCACAATAGTTTAAGTTGTTGTGTGAGGTCAACTTAATTGATTTTATATATTCACTAATACACTCTCTTAAGTGAAAATCCTCTGGGCTTGAAACTTACATAGACTCACTTTACTTTGTGATACTATGTTGAGTGATCATTTCACCACAATAGCTTAAGCTGTTGTATGAGATCAACTTAATTAGTTTTATATATTTACTAACAGTCACAATTCAAATATCTTCACTTAAAGACGTTGTCATGCAATAGCAGGCACTCTTAGTTCCATCTAATTGCTTGAGATTCTACTCTTCCCTCGGAAAACATGGAATCCATACGTACGTTCTATATTTTCTGATGACCAGAAGAATGAATAAAAAGATCGTAAATTCAATCTCTTAAATAAATTAGAAGCAGGTAAGACTATAAAAGAGAATTTATCTTCCCATTTTGTAGTACAAATATATTAAATAGAGATAGGACAGGTATATATATGTCCTTGATGATTATTAGCTGGAATACTTCTGATGTGAATGCGTAGTTGCACTAGTTGTATGTGGTTGATGCCAATTGCCAGACTTCATACTCTAATGCACATAAAAAGCTTCAAGGTTATCCAAATAACAAAAGAAACAAGAGAACCACTGGTCAGTTTCTTATGCAGAAGAACTAGTCGCCATAGTTGTCCTTCGTTAGACTACAAAATTCGCTTAGAGGCGTATATCGTGGACATATGCATATTCTCAGCATTCACGACAAATTCCAGTTTCTTGGAGGGTATTGGCTCTGAGCTGTATCTAGAAATTGAGTTACTTGCTACACAACAAACCTTATTTAATAGAAAAGTTAAGGAAATGGTCTCATTCAAAACTTAAATTGGTAGCATTGACGATATCGGATTGACAATTTCAAGTGCTGAGTAAATCAGAATGACTCTTCAAGATTGAGAAGTGTGCTATGGTGATCCTTATATTCATAAAGAAACCGGGTATCTTTTTCTTGGCCTAGAGATAAGATGTATGTTCTAGGGGTTATACAAGAAAAGGTTTGTCCAAAAACTTGATAGAAGTGGAGCAAGGCACAGAAAGAAAAATTTCAATTCACGATATTAGTTGTTGTCGGACCAATATCAAATTGTAGGTAATGTGTGAAGGAACAACAAAAGAACTTGTGACTTTTGCTGAAACATGCAACTGATTTGTTGGGAACTTGTGGTTACTACCCTTAGTTAACTTATACATGACTCTAGGCCGCCAACTTTAGGGGTAAAGCATGAAAGCCACGTTCTAAATAATAGTCGGATGATTTTAGGGTTTCAAATTGAACACTTCAAGAGAATTCTCTGTAGATGCTTGATTAAACTATACCACCAGGGTTCACAGTTCTCTCTTCCGTGGGAATGATCAATAAGCTAATTCCACAAAGAATTATTTCAGGTTGAATAAGATTATCATTCATTAATGTTAATAAAAACTAATATCGATATATTGTCAGACAACTTCATGATAAAATATGCCAATCTCAAAAATGATAAATACATAAAGAACATGAACTTAGCATGTTTTCTCTTCTAGAGATAAACCATAACATGTATATATATATCTGTAGATAATAACTGCACTGCAAACACACAAGACCTTAACTATTGGGCTAAATGTCTCAAACAAGAGGTGTACAGTAATTAGTAACTCATCCATGAAGATGCATATGTACTATAGAACCCTATAATCAGAATGGATAGGTAGCTATAAGCAACACTTGTGTGGGATCCAAAGTCAAAAGAATCTTTTGGTACCATTCGTAAATGATGAATCGTCAGGTTCAGTTCCCAGTCTAAGCTCAAGATCCAACTCTGAATTTGGCAAGCCACGTCTTGATAATAATAAGCCCATTTTAGGGATAGCATGAACTTGAGTGTTTGGTTTTTGTGGATCTTTACTAAAGGGTTTATCCACGAATAAAGGCAGTTCCCGAATTGCTCTAACATGGGTGATTTCCATTTCATAATTTCCCTCACTTTCTTTACCAAGAACCTGACGCAGATTGGCTGAACTTCTTCCATCTTTGCTAGACATCGCATCTTTCTTGGAAAGAAAAGATGGAGCAACTCTTGAACTATCCAAATCTTGGTGTGTGTCGATTGGGGAGAACTTGAGCTTTGACTTCTGTTTACGGTGAATATTCATGTGCCCACCTAGGGCTTGCGCATTAGAGAAACCTCTCTTGCAGAAGGTGCACCCGTAGGACCTTGCTTGGCTGGCTACAGCTACATATGGGCTGACCTTGTCAGGATTTTCTTGGCTAGGTTGATCAATCTCCATTATAACAGTTAGCGATCGCAAAGTGAGTGAGACAAAGAAAGACAGAGAGGAAGAGAAATAGTCAAACTGGTTAAAAGTGACTATGTCTTCTTGGTGGGAGGGACTATAAGGCCTGCTTCAGTCCAGACAGGCGTTAGAACAACCAATTACCGCAAAAAGGACAAAATAGGCTTTAAAAATATTTGCTGAACCGTGTTGATAAAGTGTTCATATGGTTTAGCATGCTAATTTTACCTATGTTCCCACTTATTTCTTATAAGGACATACGTATTTTTAATTTTTAATTTTTTGCTTACTTTAAGTCTCATTTCTTATTGGGTAAGGGAATAACTTTTGATCTTTCACATATACAACAGCCAAAAGAATTAATTTCCTCATGCATTATTAATTCTTGTTGCGTGCTTATGTTATCGTATGCTTAACAGGAACCAAATAATTAATCAACCATATGGATATCTATTGTACATTTTTCATTTATGTCTATGATGGGTCATAGTTAAAAACAATTTATTCTTATTTTTATTTAAAAATCAGAGTCTTTCATTTTGGATTTGTAACAATTAAAAATTGATAAAAAGAAATTTTACATTATTTTTATTAATTATAAAGTAATGTTT
>JANIPM010000008.1:64115085-64136737 GCA_027478405.1 Erythroxylum cassinoides
GTCCAACTGGAAAGTTCTCCTGGAGCTAAGCCTTTTCCCTTTTCTTCAAAATATTTTAAAATCAATATAAAGAAAAGCAAAAGGAATAGCAGTAGTACTTTTTAAAAGTAAACTTCATTAAAAATTTCAACAACATAGCAACTATTATTTAGTAAAACTAAAAATTTTAGGTTCCTAAAAAGCAATTCAAAACACTTCTATCCACTTAACCAAAGCACTACTGCTACTTCTAGACTTCAATACCATTCAGAAATAATCTCAAAGGGACAAACACATTCATGCATTTAGTTAAAGAAAAGAACATTTATAAATAACCATATTTTCAAAAGCCCAAGATTCGGACATATTCACGAAGATGATGAACTATACGTAGTAAAACATTTACAATATATCTTTACACAAAAGATGTTCAAAACATTTTCATGATCATGCAATACATGTGAAACAAATGCATAAGCAAAACTGTCAACACAACCGTATGTGTCAAAGGTAGCTACTCAAATAGTGGAGTCCTGGCTGCTGAAATCCCTGAACATCCACCTGGGAATTTAAAATTTTAAAAAAGAATAGAAAATAAAAGGTAAGCTAAGCGAGCTCAGTGAATGCTATGGTTTCCATTCAAAACGTTTATACAAACATTAACCTCTATAAAGAACAAACATAATTTTCTTTTCTTTTCAAGCATTAATCAATGTTTAGACATAACAAATTCAAATAATCAATGCACATGTAGAACAAAATCAAGTTCCTCTTTTCTTGTAAGGTAAACAAAGATGGCAGTCGATAATTTAATGAAATTTCTCTTTTAAAATTTTCTTTGCCATTTGGCACCGTAAGGTGTAAGGCCACGAGGCTGGTTCCGTGTCACTTACCCATGCCTAGCTAATCTCTAGTAATGGAGCTGGTTCTACATCGCTTACCCGCACTAGGTTAACCACTATATACCGATTATTATGGAGCTAGTTCTATATCGCTTACCCATAATGATGCTGACACCCCATATAAATCAGTGGTTATGGATTTGGTTCTGCATCGCTTACCCATAATAGTGCTAGCATAATATATACTTTATACGTGTAGAGGGAAACTCACAAGACATAGTGATAGACATAACATCACCCACTGTTAGTGGCAGGCACTCCCCTTAGACTCTACCATGCAAGTTAGGACATATTCTGATTGGTATAATCATATGTATAAGGAGACCTAACGACATACCACAGGATAAACAATAATTAGTACATAGGTGCACCACATTTCTATACCAATTTAGTTCATGTTCAAATTCCATTGTCGTGCCAATTCAGTGCATATGCAATTTCAATTTGGTGCCATCTCAAAGGATATATATAAATCTCATAAAAATTAACTTTCAAATTCAAGTAGCAACACCAATGAACTTATTCATAAACATACTTTTCATGATAAAAGATAAACCATTTTTCTTTCATAAAATAGTTTAAAGATACACTTATAGTTTTGTCATTTATCACCAAGGATGCTCACTTGTTGAGTGTCTCTTCTTGATCCACACAATTTGCAAGTCGTTTAATAATTTATTTCCACTATAGAAAATAAAGCATTACAACTATCAATTCAGTCTTAACCACCATAAGTTATTCCATTGTCTTCCATTTCAGAATCTAACTCCAAAATTTACTTAAAACGTTTTTTTTTAAAACATCATCCCATCCGCTTAAATCATAATATGGATGAATAGGTCACGCTAACTTTTTCATTTGATTTTTCAGGAAAACAATTTTGGGTTATTTACACCTTAACCATAATTGAACTTCAACGAATCACACTGTCAATTATTTTCCTCTTTAGGGCTGAATTGTTCTCACAACATACACACACACACTTACTATTCCATTTCAAAATCTAACTATAAATTTACTTAAAAGGTTTTTTTTTAACATCATCCCATCCGCTTAAATCATAATATGGCTAAACAAGTCAAGCTATCATTTTCCATTTGATTTTTCATGAAAGCAAAACTAAGATTTTGGGTTATTTACACCTTAACCATAATTGAATTTCAATGAATCACGCTGTCAATTACTTTCCTCTTTAGGGCCGAATTGTTCTCACCACATACGCACACACAGACACAGACACACACACACACAAGCAGATACACACACACACACACACACACACACACACAATTCCAATTTCCTTTCAACACATTTCACCTAAGGTCTATACTAAGCATCATTTAAACTCATCAAACCAAAAATTACAAATTTTCTCCATCATTTCCTATCTTGGCCGAATACATCACAATTTCACTATCCTTCCATTTTTCCTAACACATCTTCTCTTCATTACACATAAATGACCTCAAACCAATTCCAATTTAATCCTTTTTCATTTCTTTATTTTATTGACATCAAATCCATATCATGAACATCTGTTGGCCCCCAAAAAAATTTTCTTGATGAATAAGCATGATTTAAATAATTTTGAGGTTTTGATAGATAAATCATTTTGAAATTATTTAATTATGTCAAAGTTAGTAGGATTTACTGCATGGATTAATGGAATTAAAGTGTAAAGGTTATAAGAATATTTAAGGGTATTTTTGGCAAGACACTTAAGGTTAAAAGAACACAAGTCTATAAGGAAGGGTAAAATGGACTTTTTGGACTCGTTAAGGGTAAAAATGGAAGAAAGAGATGTAGTCTTGCATTTAAGAGCAGGAAAAACGTGAATTGGGAGAGAAGAAGAGAAAATAAGAAATAAAGAGAAGAGAATTTCAGTGGTTGAGAGAAAAGAAGAGAGTTGAGTTAGGGTTTCATCATTTCTTAGTCTTGAGAGAGATTTTGAAGTGGTTCAACAAGAGAAAAAGGTAGAGGAAGAGAAGAGCTTCCATTTGAGCCAAGATCTCTTCATTTGGTGAAGAATCAAGGTAAGATCATTTGAAATCTTTTGGATTTTTGGAAGGGTTTTAGTTCATGGAGTTTAGAAAATGCATGGGTTTAAGTACTCTATGATCAATTTTAGTGAATATGTTTTATGGGTTCTCCAATTTGAATTCCTATTGAATAGAAATTTTGTCCTTGATAAAGAGGATCAAGAGAGACAAGAGGAGCAAGAGTAGAGGCATTTTGAGTAAGTCTTTAACCAAAAAAATCAAGGTGGGTACATGTTTATAATAGAGTAAATAAGCTAGCATCAAAGAAATTTAATGATTTCAATTGCATCATAAGTGTTGCATTTATTGTTTTTGAATGATTTAAGAAATTGCAATATGTTGTTATATGAATTGTGTGATGATTTATGAAAAGACTTTAAAAGTGATTTTTTGGAAAGATAACATGTTTATGAAATCATGTTTTCGAAATATCTCATGTTTATGAAAAATCAAGTTTCAAAAAAGTGTCATTTTGGGCAACAAGTTTACAAGTTATGAAATACATGTTATGTGAGTTTGGTTTGGTCCATCCAAGTATGTCACGTGTATGTTGACCAAGTTAAAGGCTTCTCCCGCCTGCCCGCTAGTGGCATGGAGCTCCTTCAGGGATTCCTATAAGTTCACGGCTACGTAAGACTATTATATGGGATTGCGTTAGTATGTTCTGCTCACGGTTACACAAGACCCTTATAGGAAATGTGCAGTACGTTCTGTTTATGGACCACCTAAACCATTCTGATGTGCTTATGTGCTTATCATATGTGAATAAGTTTGATGCATTCATGTTTTGTAGTTGGAGAAGTTGAGAAACATATGTTTTATGAACTCAATGAGAATATTCCATCAACAAGTAAATGTTTTCAAAGGTTTTACTTATTTTTTTGTTATAAACTATTACCCACGAGCTTTCAAGCTCACCCCCGTTTGTCCCATCTTCAGGTGATAGATAAGAGATCAAGTGACTAAAAGCATAAAGGAATTACTCCAAATTTGCTTATTTTGTATTTTGAGTTAGTTTTAGAAAAGCACAATGTTTTAAACAGATTTTAAGTTTATTTGTTCAAGGATCTTTTGTAAATTGAGATTTTGAGACGATGATGTATTGGGGCTTGAAATGCCACTAAAGATTTGTAAAACTTTATTCTTTTGATGTTAATGCAACATGAATTGTGTATGGATGATATGTGATTTGAAATTAGATATACGTGAAGAAGTTAGCAACTTGAGTTGATGATTTTGAACTTGAATTGTTGATATATATATATATATACATAAGTGAGATGTTATGGAAAAGAAAGATAGGAATTATGAATGATGAGGTGTAGACAAATGTGATGAATCAAATGAGTTAAGACTTGAGAGTTTAATGAAGCCAATTTGGTAGTTGAATGGTTATGCTCAGGACATTCCAAGTTTGTACAGTGCAAATTTCAAGTCTTCCATAAGGGTAAAATTTCGTATTCTGACTTTGGGAAAAAACTGGATTAATCTAGGATGAATTAGATAAATTTATCTTCTAGAAAGTTATAGCTTATCTTTCTAGCTTTCCAACGATATATAGTATAAAATTTTGGACATTTGAGTCAAAAGTTATGATCTTTATAAGTGAAGATGCTCTAGAGAGTGGAGTTAGTGGTTCAGAACTTTGGTGTTATGAGGAAGACCCTGTAGAAACATCTTCTAATGCACTGTAGACTGAAACATCTTCTAGTGCACTGTAGACTGAAATATATTTTAGTGCACTATAGACTGAATCATTTTTTACTACACTGTAGACTGAAACATCTTCTATTGCATTGTAGAATAAAACATCTTCTAATGCACTGTGGACTGAAATATCTTCTGGTGCACATCTTATGGTGCCCATCTTCCGGTGCCTATCTTCTGATGCCCATCTTCTAGTGCCTATGTTTTGATGCCTATCTTCTGGTGCCGATCTTCTAGTGCCTATCTTTTGATGCCTATCTTCTAGTGCCTGTCTTTCGGTACCTTTCGTCTAGTTTCATTTGACCCTATCGTCAGGTCCACGGCCATAACTTTGTTATCCGACCTCCAAACGAAGTGATTCTTAGACCAATAGATTCCTAGTACATTTCTTCCTATCTCCCCATGAAATTTTATAGCTTTTGATGTTGATTTAAAAAGGATTGATTGAATCAAAGTAAGGTTATGGGTTGGAAGAGTTTGAATAGGATATTTTCCTGAACATATTTCGGTATTTTGATGGTATCTTGATCTATAGAGCTCCGAATGAGATGATTCTTATTTCTAAATGAACTAGAGTCATAGAACTACAAATGATCTGAAGGAAGTGAATTTTAATTCAGTCCCTAAGAATTTCAAATTTCTAGATGGAAGTTGAGCACAGAATATTTGCTCCAACATAGGAATAATTTAGAAATGGGGCCCGACACTTGTGGTATCAGAGCAAGAAGATAAATCGATGATGGTTAAGGAGATTTCATTGGACTAAGCTCATGTCTTATGGTTCCAATATTGGGTTCCGAAATCGGGGTCCAACAACATCATAACCCTGACCTTGGTTTCTTGATTCACTTTTGTTATTTTCAACCTTTACATGCTTTCAAGTTTATTATCTACTCCATAATAGGTCAAAAACAACCTTTGATCTTAAATAACTCCATTCCATATGAAATCCACAAAATAAACAACTTAAACTATGAAAAACTTACCACTTGTTCTCTTAATCTCTTAGAAAATTGGTGAACACCAATCCTAGGTCAAGATATCTTCAATTTCTACTCCAAATCCACCAAAAATGGCACCTCTCTTCTCCCTCTTCTCCTTGGACGAAATCTCCCTCTTTCTCTCTTCTTTTATTTCTTTCTTTTTGGTTCTCATGAATCCTCCTTTCAAATGAACCAAAATTTGTCTTCTTTTGCCTTTTAATACTCCTTTAATACATTACACATGTCATTTTCTTATTTAACATCTTAAATGACTCATCATCACCTAATTTAAAGTTTCTTAAACCATATGGAGTCTTGTAATTGGTCAATAAATTTGACTCATTTACAATTTGTTAATTAACTCCATTTATGTAAAAAGTCCAATTCGGTCGTTCATGGATTACTATGGCTATAAACCGAACCAAATTTTGAAAATATTCCACAGCCGTCTCACCATCAAATTGACCATGGGATACTTTAATTAGGGTAAATACTTAGTAATTAGATGCCTAAAAAATTTTGAATGGGTTTAAAATCATTAATACCCATAATTTTCCAAAAAGGGCATTTTTGTCCTAAAGTTATAAAATTCTTGAACTTCATTTGATTGGACTTATTTTCATTCCGTTTCAATGTCATTTGACCTTAATACCTATTTTGGTTATTTTCATGGTTTGTTTTGGGGTTGGGTCCTCAAAATCCCTATTAAAGTGGAAATACTGTTTACCTAGGTTCACTATTCATCTGAAAACACTATTCACCCAAAATAAAATATATGAATCGATAGAAGGGTGTTAAGTTGTCATTTTGTGCTTACTTTGTATATAAACCTCTTTGATGTGTTGAAATTATTATTCAAAATTGATGGAATTGTTTCTTAATTGTCCTCAGATGATTTTCAACACTTGAGAGATAAAATTGAATCAAAAGGATGCAAGGAAAGCAAAGATAATTCGACATTCTAGACTGGCTGAAAAATCAGTGATAGTTTGAGTTTGAAGAACCTTGTTCAAGTGGGGCCACCGATCTAATATGAAATTTTTGGAAATTTGAAGGTCTAGGTCCATAGGTGAAATTTGGATTATCTCGCCATCATGGATTGTAAGTGCTTGAATATGGATCACATTTCTACTGGGGTGGACCTGAAAAATTTCCACTAGTATAGGCTTGTTCTTGACCATCGTCTTACAAATTCAGACATATGTCTATACGATGTCCAGCATAGGCACAAATTCCACAAGCTTTAAACTGTTGCCTGTTACCTATAATCAAATTCTGAACTGAAGATGTTAATTGGTTAATTTTATTCTCTAGAGAAGAAATATTTACCTCATTGACACTTATAGGTTCTTGATGAGACCCAAATTGTTGAGAATTGGCTGGCATAGTAAAGATCAATTCTCTTGTAGCTTGAGGTGTTTTATTCTCAATTGCTCCACCATTGGCTGCATCCATCATTTGCCTCTCCATAGGAAACAATCCCTCATAAAAATACTAAATCAAGGTCTGATTTGAAATTCCATATTGAGGGCAACTTGTACATATCCTCTTAAATCTCTCCCAATACTCATGAAGAGTTTCGTTATCCTTTTGTCTACTCCTACAAATATCTCTCCTTATACTAGCAGCTATTGAAGCAGGAAATAATTTATCTAAGAATGCTCTTGCTACGGCTATCCATGAAGTAATAGATCCAAAAGGCAAATAAAACAACCATTCCTTTGCTGCATCAACTAAAGAGAATGGAAAAGCTCTTAATTTAATTGGATCTTTAGATATTCTTTGAGGTTTCATTGTAGAGAAAACTATATGAAATTCCTTAAGATGTTTATGAGGGTCTTCATTTAGCAAACCTCTGAAAGTGGGCAATAGATGAATCAAACCTAATTTAAGCTCAAATGCCACTTCCAAAGCTGGGTATGTGATACAAAGCGGAGGTTGATTAACAACAGGCATTGCCAACTCCCTTAACGTCCTCTCTTCTGCCATCTCTTCTTCTCGTTCAGATGCACTTGAATTTTTAGAAGGTTCAGGAGCAATGACCTTTTTTGGCATTGAGATAGTTGGTGTCGTACTAGAGTTAACCTGTACGATCTGGTCATCAAAGAATAAAATTAATTAGTGCTGGTCGCCAGTAATGGCACCAAAATTTAGTAAGTGTCGAAGCCACCAAAAATATATCCTACGACCAAGTTACAAAATAATTGTACAAAATAGTAAGCAAGGTCGAATCCACAGAGACTAGAGATTAATAATATTCTTTTAAAAACTAGAAAAAAATTAGTAAAGACAAATAAAAGGGGTATTGTTAATTGAAAAAACTGAATGAGATCATAAAAATAAAAATAGAGAAAATCGATTAAAGAAATAATTCCAGCCAAAGGTCATCTCCATGCTAGTTTAATGGTGTCGATCATAGATGCAAATATAAACACATCAACTAAATCAATAGACCAGTTATAGTTGTTGAAGATGCTTCTAACAACCTAATCTTCCCGTAAAATTGGATTAAACAAGACAACATGCATTAATTAATCTCTTACCAGCAAATAATCCTGACTCTTTCTAGGATTCAATTCATTGATATCACTAAAAATGAGAAAGACCTGGTCCTAACCAATAAACCACATGCATAGTTCATTCAAATTAGATTATCTGCTTCGTTAATATAACCTAAAAATCTGGTTCTAATCACACTATATTATTTGCTACAAATGTTAACCCAACCAAACAATTACGTTTCATTGTATTAACTAGCAATTTATTATCCTAATTAACTAAACAATTGGCAAAACCATTTAATTAAATAGAAAAATAAACATCCACCATAAACTAATAAGTGCAGGAAATAAATAAATATTGAAGAATTGAAATAAGTAGGAAGAACAATATTAAGATCTCATAACACTTTTGTGGAGCTAAGTAGTTCCATTAAGCCTTAAGCTGGAAATAAAATAGTTAGCTGTTCATGGCTATTTTTTAGCTCACAAAATAAAAAATTCTATAGCAGAGAAAAAAAGTCTGCCCTAAACTAACAACCTTCCTCCCTTTATAAAAGAGGAGAATATTCCAAAAAATGGAAGGATAATTACAACCTAATAAATAATAATAAGGAAATAAAATCCTAAGATTTATCTCCCTAATTCTTATGCTAATGGCTGCTAATAACCTTCCAAAAACAGATGGTTGTTATTGACTTCCAAGAAAATAGAACAACCCTTATGATTTTGGACTCCTGTAATCCATTTAAAATGTTCCGAATGAGCCCAAATATCTAACAAATCAACAAACCTTCCTCAACTATTCAAAATAATAGAAAGAAAATAAATCCATCAAAAATATCGAAATATCTTGCATTATAAACATAATTTCCACCAAATATTCAATAAACATATCAATGTATCACTAAGCGTGGGCACTTGTAAGGACAAAGAATGTCTGCAGAATCTATTTTTAATTGCAGATTTGATTCACCTAAGATTTTTATGATCTTGAGAATCAGAATGGCACCTTATTGATAGGGATATACAACCTTAATAGGGGAAAGATTACCTGCTGAAGATCACAAAAAAGGAGGAGATCAAGAGCATAAAAGAAGATATTTTGTTATTGTTCACATCATATATAACATTAGGAGTAGTTTATGTTTCTGAAGTCTTCTGTTGGTTTTTGTCAGTCATAGTTAGGTTTTTCATTTTTGGCAGTATTTTCTCTAGGATTTTTCAGATTTTCTAGGAAAGGACTAGGGATGGAGACTTTACACTTGTTTATTTCTTTGTTGATTTCCAATTTCGTTATAAGTAGCTAAATCACTTTTCTTGGTTGAGAGAAACCCTATTATCATCTATTATGTGTGAGATGTTCAAATAAAGTTTGTTTTGTTAATGAATGTTTAATGTCCTCTGAATTGCTTTTACAATCAAATTGGTTGATTTCTAGGATGCGCAACTAGGAATTGATTCATTTAATAGCCAGATTAGTAGGATATGACGTTCAGTTTTGCTAATCATGAGTGGCAATTATGATTACCATCTTTACATTAGAGTTGAAAATTCTAAGAAGATACTTAGCTTGATTAAATGCATGTCATGCATGTGTTATCTTGTTCATTGGTTTCTTAGTTTTTAAAGCTATTAATCAATTAAACTTAAGATCGTATCTAAGTTGTTAACTAATAAGAATGTTTAGAATACATGTTTCTATTCATTTAAACTTAAGAGAAATCATCACCCAATGAATGTTTGTTAATGGACTGAATTTTATATCAAGTATCTATTTTAGTGTGATAATATCGGTGACTTGAAGCCAAGGTTTATTTACTAATTTTTTAGATCTGATATTTTCATTAAATTTTCAATTTAAGCTATTTTTAATTTATTGAATTTTTGTGAAATTAAGCCCCCCATTTTGTTTTAGTTTTGAACTCGTATAATTTTTACCGCTAAAATTCCTAGTGGGAACGATCTAAACTTTTTACTAACTACATTTTCTTTACTAGAGTTGGTATTAATTTGGTTGCAAGTGACAACAGTACCAAAATTTGGCACTGTTGCTGGGGAATTTTTCAACGGTATATGTATGTTACACGAGTAGACAAAACCTGTTGGAACCTAAATTTTTTATTTTTTTTACTTATTTATTGATTTATTGATTTGTTTATTTTATAATTGTTCCCATTAATTTAGCAAGAGTAAGTAGAATTTAGAATTTAGAATGGGAATGTTAGAATTAAGTTAGAGTATAGTGTGGTAGTTAATAGATTAAAGGAGCTAATAGCCGTTGCATTAAATGAAGAGGGCATAATTGGAAGAACAAGACAAATGAAGCCCAAAATTGGAAAACCAAAGGCAAAAATGTGGTCTTGGCTAAATAGAAAGAAGAGAGAATCGTGAGAGAAGAAAGAAGAGAAGACAAAAATGTTGGAAGGAATGAAGAAGAAGAAAATCGTGGAGAAAAGGAGAAAGAAGAAAAAGGAAGAATATTTGGGCTAAGTTAAGGGACGTTTCATCTTTCTTTTGTTGGGTATAAAAGAAGTGGAGAATAGGTTTGTGTTGGAGAAAAAGAAGGGGAGGAAGAAATTCATATTTGATTTTCGTGGGTTTTTGAACTAGAGTTTAGTTTCTCTAACCTAAATGAACTATGGGTAGATTAAGTCTAAGTTCAGTTTGGTATTTGATTTTGATTCTTTGAAGCTTTATGAATTTTGAATTTGAATGTTGGTTTGAATGGAAATTTGGTTTGTTTAAGGAAACCAAGGAAACCCTATCCAAGAGCAAGAGGAAAGGCAACTTTAAACTTGGAATTTCCAAGCATTTTAGGTGGGTAATGTATTTATAGTTATTGTGTAAACAAGCAAATTTCTTGCCTATATGTGTATACTTAATTGCTTATTTGTGAATTATTGTGAACATTGGAAAATGCATGATAATTCATGATTATGTTATACCTTGAAAAAGGTTATGACATTTCGTATAAATGAAATGAGGGAAAAGCATAAGAAGCATGAAAGTATGATGAAATGAATTGATCATGAATATTTGCTTGTGTTTGGGAAAAAGAGAAACCATTTCACTAGTCATGTGCACGTTAACTTAAGCCTTCTCCCAGCTGCTGATTGTGGTATACGAGATCCTAAGAAATGGACTCATTTTGTTCATGGTGTAAACCACAGTGGAAGGACACTAAGGAATTGATACTGTCCATTAATAAAATGGAAGCACTGTTATGCCAACTTGAGGAAACTGAACCATTGCTTAAGCAACTGGCATACGTGGAGATGTCGAGAAGTATCACCAAGCTATTGCTATCGTTGGTCAAGCCACCAACTTTGGAATTGAAGAGTTTGCCTAGCCATTTAAAGTACATCTTTTTAAGTGAGAAAGCTACGTTACCTGTTATAATTTCTAATAAACTTATAGTTTTGCAGGAAAATCAGCTGATTCACTTGCTAAGGGAGCATAAGGAAGCTTTTGGTTGGATAGTGGCTGACTTAAAGGGTATTACTCCCACCACTTGTATGCACTGAATTTTACTGGAAGATGAAGCAAAGGAGGTGAGGCAACCCCAACGTCATCTAAATCTACCCATGATGGAAGTAGTGAAGAAAGAAATTTTGAAGCTTCTTGACGCTGGCATCATTTATCTAATTTCAGATAGCAATTGGGTAAGTTTCGGTCCAGGTAGTTCCGAAGAAAACTGGGGTAACTATGGTTGAAAATAACGATGGTGAGTTAATACAAACTCGTGTTCAAAATGGTTGGAGAATCTGTATAGATTATAGGAAGCTAAATTCGGTTACTAGAAAAGATCATTTTTTTCTTCCATTTATTGATCAAATGCTTGAAAGACTTGCAGGTAAATCTCACTACTATTGTTTAGATGACTATTCAGGGTATCATTAGATTTTCGCAACACCTAAAAACCAAGAGAAAACAACCTTCACAAGTTAATTCGGCACCTTTACTTATCGAAGAATGCCATTTGGGTTGTGTAACACCCCAGCGACATTTCAAAGGTGTAAGGTAAGTATTTTCTCTAACGTTGTGAAGAATTGCATGGAAATTTTTATGGATGATTTCACGGTTTGTGGAGAGTCTTTTTGAAACATGCATTATCAACCTTGAAAAAGTACGGTTTGTGGAGAGTCTTTTTGAAACATGCATTATCAACCTTGAAAAAGTGCTTAAACATTGCATTGAAACTAATTTGGTTTTAAATTATGAAAAGTGTTATTTTATGGTTAATCAAGGCATAATTTTAGGTCATGTTGTCTCTTCTAAGGGAATTGAAGTCAATAGGGCTAAGATAGATATTTTGATCTTTATCTTAACCCGTGATTATGCAAGAAGTTCGTTCTTTTCTTGGTCACGGAGGATTTTTTAAAAATTTCACAACCTATATGTAGACTGCTCCAAAAAGACTTGAAGTTTGATTTTGACGAGCCATGTAAGATTGCATTTGATAAGCTTAAGGAACGACTTAGTATAGCTCCGATTATTCAACCACCGAAATGGGACATGCCATTTGAGCTAATGTGAGATGCTTCAGATTATGTAGTTAGAGTCGTGTTGGGCCAAAAAGTGGACAAGGTTCCTCATGTTATTTATTATGCATCCATGACACTTAATGATGCCTAGAAGAATTATTCCACGACAGAGAAGGAGTTTTTAGCCATAGTCTTTGGATTGGAGAAGTTTCGGTCATACCTATTAGGCACGATGGTGATCATTTATTCAGACCATGCATCTCTAAAGTATTTGGTGAATAAGAAGGAAGCCAAGTTGAGATTGATTCGATGGATTTTACTTCTTCAAGAAATCAATTTAGAAATCTGCGACAAGAAAGAAGCTGAAAATTTAGTGGCCGATCATCTAAGTAGGATCACTCCGACTACCACATCTGATTTTCTTCACGTCAAATTTTTGGATGAAATTCTCTTTATAATTCAATAGGTAATTCCATGGTATGTTGACATAGTAAACTTTTTGGTGACTAAGTCTTTACCTAATGATTCTAAGGCCGAAAAAGATAAAATTAAGCTAGAGGTTAAATATTACATTTGGGATGAACCTCATCTTTGGAAATTTTGTTCTGATTAGATTGTTAGAAATGTGTTATGGATGATGAAATTCCTTCCATATTAAATTTTTATCATTCATCTGTGTGTGGGGGACAATTTGGTCCCAAAAGGACAGCTCAAAAAATTCTTAAATGTGGACTATTTTGGCCTAAGTTATTTATGACTCTTACATGTTTGCAAGTCTTGCGATCGTTGTTAAAGAACAAGTAGCTTGGGATCGAGAGATCAAATGCCACTCACTAACATAGGGAATAGACTTTATAGGTCCTTTTCCTTTGGTAAGAATTACATTTTGCTAGCTGTATATTACATTTCGAAATGGGTTGAAGCTAAGACTACTTTGTCTGATGATGCTTAAATTGTTATAAATTTTGTTAAATCTAACATTTTTTTCAAGTCGAGGAACCCTCAAACTATCATTAGCGATCGAGGAACCCTCAAACTATCATTAGTGATTGAGGGACCTATTTTTGCAACAAGTTTTTTAGGCTTTGATGAAAAGATGCGGTGTCACACACCAGGTTTCTATAGCCTATCATTCTCAAACAAGTGGAAAAGCTGAAGTGTCCAACAGGGAGATCAAATCTATAATGGAAAAAGTGGTGAATCCGAATAGAAAAGATTAGAGCTTACAATTGGATGATGCCTTGTGGGCATACCGGACTACTTACAAAACTTCAATAGACATGTCACCTTATAGGTTAGTTTTTAGTAAGCCTTGTCATTTACCTATGGAAATTGAGCATAGAGCTTATTAAACTGTGAAGTAGTTGAACATGGATCAGAATACATACTTGAGAAAGTCAATTGAGCATGCATTGAACATAACACATATTCATGTGTATGATTGAGTACTTTTTTATTAAACAAGTTAGTAACGTGTATATATGTGTGTATTGCATGACTTAGAAGCACAAATTGGCTGACAACTTCTAAACATTGCCGGCTCGTCAAGGCAATAGCTGTCTGGAGCATACTGTGAGTTAACCTAGATGTTTACTCACTATATTTGAATTGTTCTTAATTAACTATTATATATTGAACTGTTACTGATATGATTGTGTTAATTCTGAGCTGATGGTTTGAGGAGTTTGATATTTGAAACTGTATTGGAATTTTTTCCAGTTGAATGTGAATATAGAAATTGTGTTCTCAACTATATGTTGAACGCTAGATTTAGATCCGATTAATATGCTATATGACTGTGCACATTGAAAGAGAGTTATTGCTAGCATAATATATGTTTTGATGCATTTTCATTACATTGATATGCATGATCAGATAAAGGAGTTGTGACCGGAGTGACCAATGTGAAAAAGAGCTTAAAGCTCAGAAATGTGCACACAGAACTATAGGCTCAATGATTAATGACCTGGTATCCACAATGGGTACAGGATAGTATCTAAAATGAACTCGGTATCCATAATGGATATTAAACAGTTAAATAGCCGCTCGATCACAACAAAATAAAAATGAAAGTGGAGTCTCACGTACACTGTAAATATATCTTTACATGGATAATATGAATCATTGTAAAGAATGACTAAATTAAGTTGATATAATCTTATGCTATCTTTGTGTACATATGAAAAGTACTGAATTGCAAAGTTATTTTTTAGATACTGAGGAGACCTAGTTTCTAAGGCAATCTCGTAGCAGTCTAGCATTGTCAATTTTGGATTTAGGAATGGCTCAAATATCTGGTCAGCTGATGTTTGAGGAGTTTAGATAGATTGTTTCTATTAGC
This sequence comes from Erythroxylum cassinoides, assembly GCA_027478405.1. Taxonomy (NCBI): domain Eukaryota; kingdom Viridiplantae; phylum Streptophyta; class Magnoliopsida; order Malpighiales; family Erythroxylaceae; genus Erythroxylum; species Erythroxylum cassinoides. The sequence continues at coordinate 64,130,022 of JANIPM010000008.1, forward strand.
ATCTCATTTCATGTTAGATATTTTGTAAAGAACAGTAAACTCTCAGATGTTTTTGTAATATACATATATGGATTATGAGATGTAATGACAATGTAAATGATGTTTGTGAAATGAAATGAGAAATGTTTAACTTATGATGACTTATGTTCTGTATGATGCCATAATAGTGAATTTGATTGCTCTAACATGCGATTCTCATAAAGTATGTTTTTGAATGTCCTCTAGATGTTCGGGTATATGCTTTATGGTAGTGGTGTGTTACATTTTTTTATCATCAAATGTCAGAGGATGTTGTCAGAATTAAACTCTTCCCTTTTACCTTAAGGGATAGAGCAAAAGCTTGGTGCCATTCCCTCAACCTGAATAATGTCACCACCTGGGACTAATTAGTTGATACCTTCTTTTATAAGTATTTTCCCCTTACCAAGACTACGAAGATTATCAAAGAGATCACAAACTTTTAGCATGGAGAAGGGGAATTGATTTATAAAGCATGGGAACGATACAAAGACTTGTAAAGAAAATGTCCACATTATAACCTACCAAAAGAATTTCTTTTGCAAACATTCTATAATGGAATAACCCCACATACAAGAGGCATAATTGATGCGACTTTAGGAGGATCACTTATGAGAAAGACGATAGATGAGGCAGAAGAGCTGTTAGAAAAAATGGTAAGTAATAGCTGCTTATAGACGAACGAGCAGAGTAGACAACCTGCAAATCTTCGTGAGCAAAAAGGAGTTATAGATGCTGATCAAATGATAGGAATGCAAGCTAAGATTGATAATTTAACTTGACAGCTAAACAACATGAAGGTTTCAACCTCGAATACAGTAAAAGATGTTCAGCTGAAGTGTGAGCTCTGTGGGTAGATGGATCATGATATATTAGATTACTTCTTAATAAAGGATCATGGATTAGAGTAAGTAAACTACATAGGATTTCAATATGGTCGAGGCGGGGAAACAATCCCTACTCCAACATGTACAACCTTGCGTGGAAAAATCACCCAAACTTCTCTTGGTCAAACAATGTTGGAGGATAGTTCAGACCTCAAGGACCACTAGGTTTCTAGCAAGATAAATCGAGTTCAATGGAATCTAATTTTGACAAAATTTTAGATAAAATTGGAAGTATGGAGGATGCATATAAAAGGATGGAAGGCAAATCTGAGCAATTTAAAAAGAATCACCCCTCCTCGATGCATAAACTGGAGGTACAAGTAAGTTAATTAGCAGAAACAATAGCAACTCAAAATGTAGGAACCATCCCAAGTAACACCGAGTCCAATTCGAAAGAATGAATCATGGTCGTTACATAAGCAACTGAGGAGGAATCGCACCAAGCTAAAGACAATGAAGGGAAGGACAAGAATAAGGTTGATATGAATGTTTTTCATTGTAAAACATAATTACAAACAACCTCAATGCAACATAAGATTCTTGACCCCATTCTAGAATAGTGAAAGCCAATCCCATTCAAAGACAAAGGGAAAGCAGAGGTTTTACAGAATAAGGAAGACTCTCCATTGGCAAGGTACAATTTGCCTGGGATGAAAAAGTATCAATCCCCAATTCCATTCCTGATTAAATCCATGAGGAAATCGAAGGAAGTTGAGCTTAATGAAGTGGTAGACATGATCGAGCAACTAGAAGCATGACTTATACTGATGGAATCAATAAAAGGAAAGGTGGAAAAAGAATTGGAGGAAGAAAAGAAATCGATAACCAAAGAAGGAGGGTCCAAGGGATTTATATATCCCTTGTAATATTAAGGGTGTCAAAATAGAGAGAGCCTTCGCCGATTTAGGAGCTAGAATAAACGTGATGTCGTATTCCTTATTTCAGAAGATGGGGTTCGGTGCGATACTCCCCACCAATATACTAGTAAAAATGGTAGATAATTCAATTCGTCGTCTGAAAGGGATCATACACGATGTATATGTTCAAGTGGAAAAGTTTACTTTTCACATAGACTTTTGCATACTAGACATAGAAAAGGATGCAAAAACCTTAATTATCCTCAGGCCGTCATTTTTGGCCATTGCTTGCCCAATTGTTGATGTAGATGGGGGTGAGTTGATTCTAAGGGTAGGAGAGGAATAGATATCTTTCACCGTAACCAAGAATTTAAAAAAAATCCTCTCCAACCTATAGCCATCGTAAAAAGAGCAGATCTTGATGGAGAAAAAGAGAAGAATGATGATTGAAAATGTTCTCTGAAAAAGAATAAAGTTCGCAAGAGAAGGAGAAGAAAGAATCGGGAAAAAGAAAGTGACAGTATATACAATCAGGCGACGTGCGTGCATTTTATGAGATTGACAACCGAGTCACCATTGAATAATTTTCTTAAACTACCTTGAGAAAAGAAGAGCGTCAAGCTAATGACATTAAAAGAGCGTTATATGGGAGGCAACCTATGGTTTTTAAATTACTAGTTATTTACTGATTTTAGATTGTTTGAATTTTGTAGTTAGGTTGCTCCATTTCAAATAAATAATAAGCTGATAGTGTTAAAAAGAAGTTAAGAAAGGATCTCAGGGGGTGTGTATAAAGATGAAAGAAAAAAAAAGAAAAAAAATAGAAATTGGTGAAATTATTACGGGCCACGATCATGGCCTATGGTAGGGTAAATCTATCCACATGATTTCCAACTAAAATTTTTACCACTTTACCCTTCCTTCACTTATATATTCATTTCCTACTTCACTTTTTCACTCACTTTCCTTTTAACTTTATCTCTCTAAGATTAGAAGCTCCAAACACTCTCACTTCTTTCTAACCAACTTCCAAATTTCCACTTTATTCTAACTTCCACCTACTTGTAGTCCAGTATGATACACATTAAGCAGTCAACAAAATGTAACCAATCATTAGAAAGAAATCAAGTCTTAGGCTGAGGGCGAAGGAACAGGGTGAAAAATTTCGGAACACCCTTCCTAATCTACACAGGGGAGGAAGGTATTCAATTTTAATCCTGTAATGTTAAATAGATAATAGTCTCGAAATACTTTGATTTTAATACACTTCCTAGGCTAGAATTGCAAAATAAGGTTTTTAGCAGATAGAATTCAATGGAGTAAGTTTATACACTTTCAATATCCTATCTACAGGATCTTACCCTTGAATTTTTCACTTCCCTTTATTTTGAACCCAATAACCCTAGGGAAATATGGTTTAGGTTGTGGGGACAACCTTAGCTAAACATTGAAATCATGTGTGATATTTGTGATTTCCCCGAATCTTCCATTAGCGATCGGCACGATAATTTTCGTGCTTCTTGTTACTATAATGAGTTCACTGGGTTGGAGCGTTTCGACATTAAGAATGACCACAACAACATTATATGAACCCTTGAGCACTTGTTGTTACATAAATTCATATGTCAAATAGTTTTGACAAATCAGAAACCAACGAGTGCTCAATGAAGGAACTTTTTCTATTATGGTGTATAGATCATAGCATCTTAGTGTGCACCTCCACACAAATGTTGAATGTTATTGTTGTAACTCTACGTAAGAGGAGAAATAATTTGGGTATGGGTACTTGGTTTCTACCATTGTTGAGTATCATGGTGTGGATTATAGTGGTTTAACCGTTTACCTCCCTAATTTTCTCAATCACCATCGCTTGTGACATACTAAAATCCTAAAGTCCCATAACATAGAACTTTAGGATAACAACCAAAAGACTCATGTAAAGATCAAGGCCAATCATGCAAGTTCTAACATAGTGCTACCTTAGCAGGCATAAGAGGACTCAACTAGCAAAGAGTCCGAAAAGGACCAAGACATAGAAGAACCTAGTTAGAAGAAAGTGCTCGATACAATCTCCGCCAACACCAAATCAATTACTGACACACTTGCAGAGAACTCTAGAAGGATGAAGGCGATGGCCCGCACACAATGACGTCAGAGCTGGGATATACATAGGATTCATCGATACTTTGAGGTTCAAGGCATAAAATTGGCACCTCCGATGCTATCCCCACTTCCATCACTGTAAGGTTTTGTTTCTAACCATTTTTCTTTTAACTTTAGTTTTTATTTTGTTTTATTTTATGTTACTCCTTTCTATAGGTGATTGTTTGTCCCCTTCTCACATTGAGAAAAATGTGTTATTCAAGTGTGCAGAGGGTTGTGTGTTTTGCTTTGAGTATGAATTTTGCATATTGTATGATAGTATGTTTAGGATGCATATTGTGAATTGTGTGAATAAATCGATGGCTTAGATGGAATGAAATTGATTTAATTTTAAACATAATCTATTAGGTTGTGAAGAGTTATTAGCTCACAAAATTAGTGATCTAGGTTCTTTAGCTAGAATATACAAGTTAATTAGAATTTAGTTTTAGTTTATCACCCTATAAATTGTCACATTCATTCATAATTTTAAGTCTTTCAACTGAGTAGCTTAGCTAGTATTTTTTCATGAAAACGAGTAGCTAAAGCAATAAGGTAGGCATTAATTAAATTAAAAAATGTGTGTTTTGATATTATTAAAGAAATAACCATTCCACTAGCCTTTGGGTTATGAATAGAGCTAGTAGCCAGTTGAGAACGTGATATAGCCGAATAACTAGATCTACATGCATCATAAAGATACATGCATGCATCATTAAGTCATTAACCTCATGATCTAAAACCCATTTTGAGTTGTATTACATAATCTCCACCAAAACGACACTATTAAACGAATTGTTATCCATTTTAACTTCTTAAACCTTGTTAAGCTCACAATCTCTGGCATAATAATATCATAATATAAGATTTTTAAAACGTTTAACCTTATCAAACAACCTTTTTCAACTAAGTAGAAATCTCACCTCTGTTGTGATTAAGCTTTATAATTCCATCATTTTATCAAAGATTTAAGAACAAATTTAATGACTAAAAACTATATACTCTATTATGATTGGGCTTGAATTATCTTTTTGTTAGGTTATTGAATCACTACTAGTCTTTAACCTCTGTTGTCTTCAGTCTCCTAGTCAATTAATGAAAAAAAAAGTTACTAATATAAGATTAAAAAAAGCAAAGGAATAAACTAGAATGAACTAATAAATTGATAATTAAGATCTGAATAAAAAATTCACATATTTTTGAAATATAAGGGAAAATTTAGATGATTATCACATAATAAAATGATGAGTCAAGGAAAGGACATGAGGCTCTTAATGATCCTGTTAAAGAAGAATGGATACAAGCAATGAAAGAAGAAATGACTTCTTTAAGATTGAATCAATTATGGGACTTGGTTGATCTCCCCTAATGGGTGCAAAGTTATTAGGAACAAATAGTTTCCCAAAATAAAATGAAATGTTAATGGTAGTATCAAAAGATAAAAGGCTTACCTCATGGAAAAAGGATATACATAGTAGGAGGGAACTGATTATCATGATACATTTTCACCTATTGTGAGGTTTACATCAATTCATCTAATCATGGCTATAGTAGCCAGTTTAGATCTTAAATTACACTAAATGGATATAAAAAAATGTTTTTATAAATGAAGAAATAGCAAAAAAAATCTATGTGAAATAACTTGAAGGTTGCATTAAGATAGGCCAAGAACATAAAGTGACTAGATTGTTAAAATCGATTTATGGTATGAATCAGTTCTTAAGGCAATGGTACATTAATTTTTATAGAATAATCATTTTATATGATTTTCATATGCTTAATGAAGACCATTGTATATATATTAAGAGATCCAAAGACAAATTAGTGCATTTATAGTCAAATATGGATGACATTTTAATTGCTTGTAATGACTGTGAATTTGTCAAGTAAACCAAATATTGGTTATCACTTGAATTTGAGATGAAAGATATGGATGAAGGTGCGTATATTATTGGAATTAAGATTTCAAGATATTGTTTAAAAAGATTATTTTCACTCTCTTAAGCTACTTATATTCAAAAGATTTTAAAATGATTCTGTATGCAAGATTACAAACTAATAAATAATCCTATTACAAAAGGTGAAGGTCTTAATAAGAAGTTTTGCTCAAATACACCATAAGAAAGGGAATAAATTAAGAAATTTCCTATTCTGGTGCAATTAGAAGGCTTAACTATCCTATAATGTACACACACCTAGATATTTGTTACATTATTAGAATGTTTAGTAGAAACCACTCAAACCCAAGATAAGCATATAGGAAAGCAGCAAGAGAATATTGAGATATCTAAAGGGTGTAATTGATTATGCACTGTGTTATTAAGGCAATGATCTATGCATACAAGGATATATAATACATATTAGGGTGGAGATTTAGAACAGAGAGAATCTACCTCATGCTTTATTTTCTTACTTAATGATGGTGTTGTATCATAGAAAAGTAAGAAACAATCATGTATTTCCTTGTCCATAATAACCACTTGTACTAAAGATCCTAAATTTCATTATAAAACTAAGCATATATATACCAAGTACAATTATGTGAAAGATATAGTTGTATGAAGAGAATTGACTATGGAGTGTATATCTACATAAGATATGGTGGTATACCCAATGACAACCAATTTCCTTAGATGTAAGTGGTAAGTCGACTTGTACCCAGTGTAAGTCGACTTATGCTTGCTCGGTACTGATAAGTCGCCTTGTTCACCAGTGTAAGTCGACTTATGGATGTCCAGTACCGTTAGATTGTTAGAGTAGTGCCCTAAAGGCAATCCCCTTTAGCGCGTTTTGTTCATAGTCATGTACAGAC
>JANIPM010000008.1:64151732-64163549 GCA_027478405.1 Erythroxylum cassinoides
GAGATTTTGGATGAGGCACACAATGCGCCTTATGCCATGCATCCAGGTAGCACCAGGATGTACAGGGATTTGAGAGAACATTTTTGGTGGAAAGGCATGAAGAGGGATGTAGCAGAGTTTGTGAGTAAGTGTCTTAGCATTTGTCCTAGTCCAAATGTACATTTTAATCTATCGATTTTCCAATCCATAACAGTTAATTCCAAATTTTCTAATTGAAATCCAATCATACCAAAAGTTTAAGATATATCAAAACACAATTCGCATCATGATCACTTAACATTTTTCATACCCCGAAATAAGACAATTGAGTGTATATGCTAACTTGTAATGTGCAAAAATTTCAATTCATGTATGAATGCTAATTTTATGCATGTATATGCAATATTTAATCTAGGGTTAAACCCTAAGCATATTCTGAAAAAATGGGATATGACAGAAAGATGTCACGGTTTCCTTATCATTCAAAAGTGGGCAGCTAGTCATTGGAAGAATAGGGGACTCACCAATGTTATTCTTATTGAATCCAATTTGGTATTATTCAAATTACCTCCCAAGATGAAACAAACAGGATACTAGAAGAAGCTCCATGGCATGTAGCTCAGATACCTTATTCCTACAAAAATGGTAGCCAAGCTTGAAAACATCAATGTGCATAACTTTCCACTGTGGATTAATTTACATAGTATCCCATTAGAGTACTAGATTACCCAAGGTCTTAGTTCCTTGGCTAGTTTCATTGTAGACCTCTATGTATAGATGAAACTACTGCCAAGAGGAAGAGGGTTGGCTATGTGTGAATTTGTGTCAGTGTGGATCTATCTAAGAAGCTATCGGACTGCATTCTCATTATACAACTGGGTATTGACAATGTCCTACAAGAAGACATGAGATATGTCTCTTATAGTTGGAAATGCTCGGTTATTATGCAAGGGAAGGTGTGGAAACCAACTGGAAAGGTTTTCACTAAAGGTGAATATGCATAACTAATGGGCCTTAAAGATGGTCCTACTTGCCTAAATGTACCTCAGCTGGAACTAGATGACACGGTACAAGGAGTGGGAGAAAAAAAATCATATCACCTACATCCAATATAAGGAGAATAGAATATGATCATGCAGTGGCTGCACAATTTGAGGTTCAAAAGGAAGCGAATTTGTCGAAACAGATACAAGCGGGGTGATAAGGTGAGTGAGCTGCAAAAAGAGGCAATTCTAGCTGATGTTAACCACTCTGGGGATAAATTAGATTCTTTACTTGATGAGGATGCTAGCTTCTTTGGATTTCCATCATATGGGTGAGTCATCTGATATTTACTCTTCAATATAACTACCGTAAAGTTATTGATGGCAAGGCAATTGTGCATCCGGACATTGAGACTCTGTGGATTGGTGCTAGAATATAGGAATCCTCCCTAGTTGGTTTCTTCATGGAAAGACGTCCTGCTTTCTCTATCATTCAAAAGTGGGCAGCTTGTCATTGGAAGAATAGGGGACTCACCGATATTCTTCTTACTAAAGACAATTTGGTATTATTCAAATTTACCTCCCATCGTATGTAGCTCAGCTACCCCTATTCTTACAAAAATGGCAGCTAGGTATAAAACTTTAAAACATCATGGTGCATAACTTTCCACTGTGGATTAATTTACATAGTATCCCATTAGAGTATTGGACTACCCAATGTCTTATTTCCTTGACTAGTTTCATTGGTAGACTTTTATGTATGGATGAAACTACTGCCAAGAGGAAAAGGGTTGGCTATGTGCGAATTTGTGTCAGTGTGGACAGATCCAAGGTGCTATCGAGCTGCATTCCCATCATACGGCTGGGTATTGACAATGTCCTTCAAGAGGACATGATATATGTCTCCTATAGTTGGAAACCCTCGGTTATTATGCAAGGGAAGGTGTGGAAACCAACTAGAAAGATTTTCTCTAAAGGCGATTATGTGGAACTAATAGGCCTTGAACATGGTCCTACTTGCCTACATATACCTCAGCTGGAACTAGGTGACACGGTACAAGGGGTGGGAGAAAAAAAAATCATATCACCTACATCCAATATAAGGAGAACAGAATATGATCATGCAGTGGCTGCACAATTTGAGGTTTAGGACGAAGCCAATGTGTTGGAACATATACAAGCGGGTGATAAGGTGAGTGAGTTGCAGAATGAGGCAATTCTAGCTGATGTTAACCACTCTGGGGGTAAATTAGATTCTTTACTTGATGAGGATGCTACTTCTTACACGAATTCCTCCAATGGAAAGGTGACGGAAGGAAGTGTGATTGAAAATTTACAAACAGTGACTAGTTTAAGAAGTCAGAGAAGTGGAAGGAGGAGAGGGGCTAAAGGTAAAAACATATCATTATGTCAATCCTAATATGGAATGTTCAAGGTATAAACTGCCTGGAAAAGCTTAATGCTTTAAGGGATTTTGTAGGGAGGATTAAGCGTCTTATTGTAGTTATACTTGAAACTAAAATTAGGTATGAGAATATGAATAAGGTAAAGATTTTTGGCTCTTATTGGTCCTTCTTATCCAACCATCAATATCATCACTATGGTAGAACAATTATTGGGTTTAAAACTAATTTTGTCAAAATGGAGGAGATTCTAAATATCAGCTAATACATCTTAAAATCCACTTCATCTTGGAAGGAACTATTAGCTACTCTTCCTTTATTTATGGTTACAATACTGCATTTCAAAGAAGCTCTCTTTGGACCTCTCTAAAAGGCATTCAAAGCACCATATCTGGCCCCTGGATGATTGCAAGTGATTTTACGACCACTATTTTCAGAACTGAAGCAAAAGAGAATTGTAGCATGAGGAGATACAATAAAGATCTTAAACTTTGTGTCAAACATATGGGGGTAATTGATCTCAAAATGGAAGGTCATTTCTTCACTTGGTCTTATAAACAAAGCAATTCTTGGCTAATTCGAAAAAAATTGGATAGGGCTCTTGTTAATGGAGAATGGTTACTCCAATTTTCTAATAGTAAGGCTCTATTCATGGATCATCTCTTCTCTGATTATTCTCCTATTCTAGTTGATGGACTCTTCCGGAAGTCCTCTACCCCCACATCCCTTTAGATTTAATATCTTGTTAAAGTGGATGGATTTGACGATGCAATCAGGAGGGGATTATCATTTAAGGTTTCGGGTTCCAGGCAATTCATATGCTGCCAAAAACATAAAGCAATTAAAGAAAAGTTGAAGATACTAAAAGTTTCTCACTCCCTTAATACTCAAGTTGCTATTGATATTGCTAAGGAAAGACTAGCTGCTACTCAAAGTTTACTCTCTCATATTCCCAATGATTCAGACCTTCTTTTGAAGGAAAAGCTAGAACTTGACCTTTATTTAAGAGCAGTCCAAGATCACTTTTCACTCATCCATCAAAGGGCTGGAATTAATTGGATCACGGAAGGGGATAGAGCTTCTAAATTCTTTTTCAATTCCCTATTTAATAGAAGGAATGTCAATAAAATATGCTCGATAATCAGTACAAAGGGAAGAAGTCTTATTGATCAATCAAGCATTATGGAGGAAGCTTTTAAATTCTATAGAGGTCTTTTGGGTTCAGATATGGATTATGATTCCTTTCTGGACCCCATTAAGAATTTTATCATTAACAAAGTCACACCTGAAGCTGCTAGGAAATTGGTAGAAGACATTACAGATGATGAGATCAATGTAACGGTATTTGCTATGAATGGGATGAAAGCTTTCGGACCGAATGGACTCAATGGATTTTTCTTCCAAAAGATATGGTAATTTATAAGACCCATGGTTAAAGAGGCCATTCATGAATTTTTTGCTAATGGAGTGCTCCTAAAGGAGTTTAACAAAAACTTTTCTCTATTTAATCCCCAAAACTCCTAGCCCTTCTACTTTTGGCGATGTCAGACTGATTGCATGCATCATTTTTCTTTACAAAATCATTGCTAAGATCCTTACTAATAGACTAAAGGGAGTATTCCACCTCATTATCAGTGAGAATTAGAATGCTTTTATGAAAAATAGAGATATTATGGATAACATTCTTATTGCACAGGAACTTTTTAAAGGATACATCAGAAGGAATTCATTTCGTAATCGTGTTGTCAAAATATATTTCAACAAAGCTTTCAGTTGCATCAGTTGGCCCTTCCTATTCAGAGTTCTTAAAGAGCTCAATTTTCCAGATCCTTTTATTAATTGGATTAAGGCTTGTGTTATAACTACAACCTACAGTGCGCTTATTAATGGCTCGCCTTCCAGAATTTTCAAAAGGAAGAGAGGAATCAGACAAGGGGATCCCTTGCCCCCATACTTATTTATCCTATGTATGGAAGTGCTCTCGTTAATGATCAAGGCCAAAGTCTTTCACAATCTTAAATTCAAGTTTCACTCTAAGTGTAGGAAACTATTATGTTTTGCAAATGACCTTATTCTCTTCTCTAAAGCTCATCCAAATTTGGTGAAACTACTAATGGACACTCGCAAAGAACTCTCCAAGGTGTTAGGTCTTAAAGTGAATTTCTACAAAAGTCACTTTATTCTCTCTACTTCAGCAGACTCTCTCTAGGGCACTATTTCCTCTTTGACTAGTGTGGATAGGAAAAATCTTCCTCTACAATACCTAGGTTTTCCTATTTCCACCAAAAGACTATCCTTCAATGATTGTCTTCCCCTTAGTGAGAAAATTCAAAGGCGAATGGGAAAATAAACAAACAAATTTTTGTCTTATGGTGATAGGGTTCAACTTATTAAATTTGTTCTGTGTTCCCTTCATCTTTACTAGAGTACTTACTCAACCTTGTTAAAAAAGCTAATCAAAACTGTAGAGAAGATGATGAGAGATTTTTTATGGGGGAAAGAAAATGGAGGTTCTGGGGTTCCTAAGGTTAAATGGTCTGATCTATGTAAACCAAAGGTGAAGGGTGGGCTAGGGATCATCTCTATAAAAGTTGCAAACAATATCTTTCTGATCAAAAGGCTTTGGAGAATGATTCAAGATAAGCATTTATTATCAAAATGGCTCCATAACTGCTTTGTGAAAGGGAACAGCATATGGTCCCTTCTTATAAGGCCATCTCATTCTTGATTCCTTAATCAGATCTTAAGAAAAACGGAAGAAGTAGCAAATGATGTCTTCTGTAAAATTGGAAATGGCCAAACTGCGTTCCTATGGCACAATAATTGGACGGGCTGTAGTCCCCTTTCCTTTAACCCCATTGTTGTTTCTGCTTTTTCAAATTGTGACCATAAAGCTAAGGTAGCTAGTTAGATAAATCATAATGAATGGATACAATTTCCTGATTCAATCAGTCATCTAAGACCTCCATACCCTCCGGATCCTAAGTTACAAGATTGTTTTCTATGGAAAGAATCTTCTATTGAAACTTTTTTTAGCAAAATCTACAGGTAATGGCTCTATCACTCTGATCAAGATGATCCTTGGGCCAAAGTTATCTGGTGTAATATTCTCAGGCCAAGTTCTGCTTTCCTACTACGGTTGGTGGTAAGGAATAGGGTAGCAACAATGGACAAACTCCAATTTATCTAGAATTTAGACCAAAATTGTTGTCTGTGTAGAAGAGGATTTGAAACTACGGACCACCTATTCTTCTTATGCCCTTTTTCCAATTTCATCTGGAACAGGATCAAAAATTGCCTTTCTTGGCATGGGACATCAAATTCACTCATTGAGGTTGCTAAGATTCTAGCAGAAGCGCAAGCTTCCTCTCCACTCTGGAAGAGGAAGGTTCTATCTCTTGCCATATCTACCTAAGAGATATGAAAAGAAAGAAAAATCAGCAAAGGTTCTAGAACAAGGAACGTTCAGCTGATTTAGTGTTACAAACTATCATGCAGAAAGAGAGAAAACAATATACTTGCTGGGAAATGAAACAAAACTACTAGACAAGGAACGAAAGTTAGATCTTACCTGAGGAAGTCAGACATTGGAAGTCGTAAAGAGAGCTAGTAGTGTACCCGCAATTCAAGATCTCCATCTTTACTACAAGTATAAGGGAAGATAGGTAATATAATCATCTTTAGATGAAGTTTCGACACGATGACAGTAAAGATCCTTATCGGACAGTCACGATTTGTATCGTAGATTGATAGAAGCATCAACCCTAATTTGGAACATTTCAAGAAGCGTAGAAGATGGGGGTGGATTTGATTACTAATTTGGAATGAGTCAATAACGTATGTCTTTTTTGTGCGACACTTAGTCAATATATCTAAACGAGGTCGTATTGTCGCTTGCTTTTATGTAGTATCTCTAGCGTACTTCTTAAAGTTCTGTACTCTACTCTATTTTACTCCATTCATTAATTTATTTTTAATTTCTAAAAAAATAAACGTTAACATTTCTTAGGTTAATCAAATCAGGAAGTGGGTCCGACTAAGAGTTCCCAGGTTAAAAGAAAATTATCTATATTCAACTTAACTTCTTTTTTAATACAACGGAGCGAAAACACAATTAATCTAAGTCATGCAAAACTCGGTAGTACTTAATGCCCTGCCTGTCCCGTCGGAGGAGATCCTGGACTATCAACAGAGGCTCTCGAAGGAGATAGAGTCCTGGGCTTTTCCGGCTCGCCACAGCTGCCAGGTGATCTGTGCACTGGTTGCCCTCCCGATGTATGTGTTTGACGCGCACCTCTCAAGCACGCTGGAGTAATCCTTGAATACCTGCCAACAAAACATGATGACTATCAGTCTTGGAAATGGGAGATGAAAGCAAATTAATGACTTCGAGGGCATCCATTTCTAGGATGACCCTACAGTAGCCAAAATTCCAGGCGAGGTTGAAGCCTGAGTGGACGCCTCATAGTTCGGCCAGTAGGGATGGTCAGTGACCAATGTGCTGAAGAAAGCCTTCGCACCACTGCCCCAGGCTATCACGGAGAAGACCCCCAACGGTAACGAGGTCCTGGCCTCGCGTGAAAGAGTCGTCCATATTAATTTTGATCCAAGACGCTAGGGGGACAGTCCAGCGTACTCGACTACCCAACAGGAGGCCCCAATGTGGAACAACGCCACATTCCACTGCTCTCGCTCGCTCAATCCACTCAACATAAGCAATAACTGCTTTCGTACCATCCACCGGCCAAACAAAATCGTCCTCGAACAGATGTTTGTTTCGCCACGTCCAAAGCATCCAGCAGGCCACCCCAAAGATCATAGCCCAGTCTCATCGTAGCTCGTGGGAGTGCTTGAGGAGATTGGTGCGCACCTAAAGCTCTGAAGGTTGCTGGAAAAAATTGGTATCAATCACCGATGGTGGAAATTTTTTCCAAAAGTCCTTTACTCGCGGGCAGTCCCGAATGGCATGTAAGATTGACTCCTCCTGTCTGCAAGAGAGGCAACTGCTATCGAACGCGAGGTGCCGTAGCACCCTTTGATGGTTCGTGAGAAGTTTTTTCTGAGTCATGAGCCAAAAGAAGGTACAGATTTGTTGAGGCCCTGGTCATTTTCAAATTAATTTCCAAGGAGCGGGAGAGTTTCGCGGGGTGCTTCCTCCAATAATCTCGTAAGTAGACTCGATCGTAAAACAGTCATTGCCAGTGTGTCTCCAGCTGACGCTATCTTCCTCGTCCGTATCAGGAGAGGGATGTAACGCTGCTATATCCATGCAAACTGATGCTGGAAGGTACTGCTAAAATGAGGTCCACTTCCATCCACCATCCCGAGTGCTTATATCCGCCACTTTAATTGTCAGTTCGCCCTCCGGTATGGGTGCCGTCGCCACAGAAATTAAAGGTCCCCGATCTGGGACCCAACTATCCAACCAGAAACAAATACGGCGCCCATTACCCAGCGTCCAGGAAACTCCTTGATGCACGTACAGCTAAATGGCCACAAGTCTCTACAGATAAGAACTGTTATTTTATTAGCCTTTGTTGCCAGAGAAAGATGATCGCTTTCTGAGTTGCCAAACGTTGTTAATCATAGCGTTTGCCCAAATACTATTGAGGCACGTGTCAACTACATAGATATTGGCCACAATTTGATTTGCAAGTCTCATCAATGCTCTAACCAATCCATTATGGGAAAGTAAATCTCTCTTAATAGATTTGGTTAGAGATGATTACAATTAAGAATAAATAGTGGATAATATTTTACTTTAATTCAAATTCTTAGAATTGATAAGTTATTTATTATATGTACTCGTATGATTATCTTTTTAATTTTTTAATTTTTTATATTCTTTCATAATATTAGAGGGTGTAATCTTTGAGAAAGGAATCCGTGGACGTACACTTTTAAGAGATGATCAATGAGACAAGTCAATGAAGAATTCCTCGTGATCTTGCTACTTACTTCCATTAAATAATTCAAAATTGGTTACCACTTCATGTTTATTTAATGGAGAAAGTTTAGATTTATTATGAATTGATAGGTTTGCAAATGGAAAAATAAACTTTAATAATTGAAAATTGTTAAAATCTAACCCTAAATTAATTGAAAAATTGATTGAAACAATTTTTTTCTAGGTCATTAGCAGTTATTTATAATATTTATTATATAGGTATCATATATTGCTATGTCAGATTTAGATGGTAACGTGAGACTCACATTCTAAAATTAAAAATTAAAATTATATTAATGTTTTTAAATATGAGATCCCTTATAATCAATTAATCTTAAGACTGTTTGTTTATTTATTTTCCTATTTTTTTTGTTATGATTTTCATAAAAAAAAAGAAACCAGTCTTTAAACGTCTTTGGTTGGATATTGTTATTACTTCTTTTTTAAAAATAAAAAACCACAACTTTACGTGAGCATAAAAAAAATGTTTTTCTAATTTTTGGCAACAAGTTTTCATATATTTTCGTCTCTACTTTCTCTTCTTATAAAGTTTCTTTATTGTAGAAACTTTATCTCTTATCTTTTCTCTTATGTCATAAACTCATCTCTTTTCTCTCTCCCACTTCTTTATTCTTTTATTCTCTCTTATCCGTGCAGAAAGGGAAAACTCGAGCTCTTAACTAGATGAGTTTTTGAAGCTGATTTGATATTTTTTAATTATATTGTGTTATTTTTCTTATTTTCTTGGTTTCTTATTTTTCATCGGCATCTAATTTTTCTGTGTTTTTGGTTTTCCTAATTTTTATTTCTACATTTTTATGTTACTAGTTTCCCTATTTATTGTTTATCTACATTCTTGTATTTCTAATTGTTTGTTATTATGTATTTTTGGTTTATTTTGACTTTTAGATTTCTGCATTTCACAGTTCTAGTTTCTTCGTTTTCAGTTTTTTTTTAATTTCTGCATCTTTATGTTACTGATTTTCTTATTTATCGTTTATTAATATCATGCATTACAATTATGTTTTTATTTTTAATGTTATTACAAATTTCAAAAAAATGTTTTTATTTTTAATTTTAACGTTACAAATCTCAACAAATTTTTTATTTTTTAATTAAAAACAGAAACAAAAATAAAAAAATTAAAACTAAAACTAAAACTAAAACTAAAAATCACAAAAAAAAAGTAAAAGTGGACTAAAACAGCTCCTAAATAACTCCTAAATAATTAATTTAACATAACCAAATTACCTAACTAACCAAACGTATTTCAGTAGAAAGTTTCATTTTCAATAAAAACCACAACTAAAAACTGAAAAAAAAAAACACCCCCTTAACTAATAACTAACTAATTAATTACCGAACAAAACAAATTCCCCGTCTTCACGTCTGGAATCTCGGACTCACCTGCCGTCTGGAATCATTCATCTTCTAACTGAGCCAGTCTTTTGCTCTTCTCCGTTTTATCTCTGCAAGCTCCATTAAAGGGACATGCTCTTGTTTTTGTTAGTAACATACCAATCTCAATAAACACAATGAAGAAATATCACTGACTGCCCTATTATTCACTCTCATTCGCATGGTCGTTCTGGGAAGTTGAGAATATATACTCCTGTGGGCTCCAAACTTGGATGCTTGATCCCTCAGAAGTAGAGCTGGTCGAAGTAAAGGAACTTCCAATTGGGGACTGGGGACGTGTGAAGGCGTCAGTTCCAACACCATCCCACCAGTGGGAAGATGTGAATCATTCTAGCATTGGAGTGGTACATCGAATTGAGGATTGGGAATTATGGGCTGCATTTTGCTTTATGCAGAGATTGCGGTTGTGTAAGGCTTGGGAAATGGAACGGGTTAGGCCATTCAAGGTTGGCGACAAGGTGAAAATTAGAAATGGGTTGGTAACACCTCGGTGGGGGTGGGGAATGGCGACAAATAAGAGCAGGGGCTATGTAGTGGGGGTAGATGCAAATGGAAAATTGAGGATTAAACTTCAGTGGCGAGAAGGAAGGGCTTGGATAGGAGATCCAGCAGATATTGTTCTGATCCCTAAATATAGCTGCTTCAAACACCACTTTTCTGTTCTGCTACTTTCAGTTGATCCCTTTCCCTTTGAAGAATTTCACACTTGGTAAGTAGGACAATGAAAATAGGTTGGCCCTTTTTAAACAACTTCAGAAACAACGAATCATCAAAATTAACCAATTAAGCCGACCCCTTTCCCTCTCTGGCACTGCTTCAAATTACAAAGCTCCAAACTTCAAATTCGGAGAATTGGAGTTGGAGTCGATAGGAGAGAGATCAGTGAGTTGCAATCGACTGAGAACAGAGTAACAAGGATCGCGGAGAAAATAAAAGAGACTCAATTGCAGAACCCGCAATGAACAGGAAATCGAAGAATAGGAGAGTGAGATTAACCCAACTTGGATAGTTGCAGAGAAATCCCAACACAGAGTGGCCTCTTCGCACTTCAAATCTTCGCCTGCTTGGATAATTGCTTCGCCTAGATGGATTGGGTACTTAAAAAAAGAAAAAGGAAAGTTATTAATTAATTAGTGTAGTTATTAGTTAAGTTAATAGGTAATTTGGTTAAGTTAAATTAATTAATTTAAGATAATTAATTATGGTGAGTTTCACATTTAAAAATATTAACAAAATTTTTAATTTAAGAACGCGAGTGGATCTTCTTTATAATAAAATATTATAAATAAATATCAAATCAGTACAGAAAATTGATGGTGTCATATTGCCGTCAATTTTCAGTTAATTAACATTTCTGAGGCTCCAACCAGCTCATACTTTTGAGCAAAGAAACGAATACTGTTTCATACCGACTGAAAAACAGAACGGTATTCGTTTAATCAGTACCGACCTTTAATACCAATCAATATCAGTGTTTTTTGTTCAGAACTGGTCGATACGTATAGTATCGGGATATAATGGTCGGTGCCGTGAATTTCAGAAAGGTCCTTCTTCCCTCATCCTCCTCGGCTCCTCCCTTATCATCCCCCGAAGGCGCCACCGTCTTTAACCTTCGTCCACGAGGACCCGAAGACGCCACCGCTACACCACATCACGTCATTGCCAGTCGCCCCTGGATGTCTGAAGGAGGAGATTGTTTTATGAATGTATTGCGATTATTGGAAATGGAAATAGAAATTGTTGAAAATTGTTGGAAATGGAAATGAAATTATGATTTGTGGATGTTGGAAATGGAAATTATTGAAAATTGTTATAAATGGAAATTATTTTATGAATGTTTTGTGATTAATGGAAATAGAAATTGTTGAAAATTGATAAAAATAGAAATTGTTTATGTATGATTTGTGGATGTTAGAAATGGAAATTGTTGAAAATTGTTGCAAATCAAAATTGTTTATGCATGTTTTGTGATTGTTGGAAATGGAAAGTGTTTATATTTGTTTTGTGTAATTATATATGTTGAATGTTTTGAATTGTTAGCTTTTGACTTATAGTGAATTGTGTTCCATGAAATTGAATTGTGTGT
>JANIPM010000008.1:64274769-64286731 GCA_027478405.1 Erythroxylum cassinoides
AGGTTATTTAAATAAAAAATCTATTTGATTATTACTTTAAAAGATATATATCCTGTTTTGAAACTTTCGAAATGAATTTATTAACGAATTCAATACAATTATATTAATAAGATTGAATTGAATTCAATTTATACTGTTTAGAACAAATATAATAATATTAGAATTGAATGATTACATTGTTTAGAACAAATCCAGTAATATTAGAATTGAATTCAATTATTTCATACGACATATTTACCCCTGACAAAAAATAATGATATTAACTAATAAAGCATGCATTAGTTCCACAAAATCATAACTAAGATGCTGTCAATTTATTTACACTGCCTTCCCACCAAGTCACTATAGTTAAGTTACTACTCTCAAAACAAATCATCTCATGTAGCTCAAGCCCAATTTTAGATTAATAATAATCTTAATTTAAAAAAAAGAAAAAAAAGAAAAAAAATATCGTCTTCAACTCGGCTGGAGCAAGTCGGAGCCCTGATACTCCAGATCACCAGAGGACGCCGGAGCTCGCACAGATGCCGGCGTTGGGATGACGTGAACCGCATGAGACCAAAACCCAACCATGCAACGCTTCTCGAAGGATAACGTCGAAGCTCCATGCACGGTGGTCGTCCCTCCTCCTCCTTCACGGTCCAGACAACATCGCGTGCACCATGGATGATGATAAAAACAACTCTAGCGTCTCAAAGAGGTCTAAGGGGTCGACAAAAAACAACAACCTCCAACATATATATATATACGGCAGAAAACGCAACCCAAAACAGAAGAAAACAGAGACAAAGGTTTCGGTGGTTTTCATCAGATTATACAGCAAGACAGAGGCAGCAAAGCTCTGATACCAAATGTAAGAATAAACCACAGCATGCAGGCATTTCATACAAAGCATTTACGTAAGGATACATGCATGAAACAACATATATATATGTGTACAGCAACGGAAGCTTTAAACCAAGAGCTATATACCTCCAGCCATTGCCTTATCCTCGTGAGTTTTGAGTTGTTCTTTGGAGCTTCTATCCTCGTCCTTAGCCCAGCGATGGTGTACAAATGAAGCATTAGGAGATAAACTTACACTGCGTCGTCTGGTCTGTTGCGTCATCTGGTCTGCTGGTGCATAGGAGAAGAGTGGTCGACTGCTGTGGGTATTATTGGGTGTCAATGTTAAAAAAGTATCCAGCAGCTTTTGGAGTTCAATTCACGCGACTTATTGCGTGAATTGAATTTACAAAGGGAGGGGGGTTTAAACCCACGCGTGAATTGAATTCTTGGCTTTCTTGTTGTTCCAAACAAGTGAATTGAATTCAATTACAAGATTGAATTCAATTCATTGTGTTCCAAACAGAGTGTAATATTTACGATCATTTGTTTCTTACTTTTAATGTTTGCTTTTTGAAAGTTCATGATTGTAGTTAGAAAATATATTAAAGCAGAGTGTTTGTATTCCTTTAATTAGTGTATAAAAATAAGCCTCATCTGTTGTAATCAAAATTTAGTAGATGTTTGAAAACTATGAATTAAAGTTTGAGTGTGTTTGCTAGTAAGTGTAAATTATATCGTATTTTAAGACTTAGTTTGATATGTATTTAAATGTTAATTTAATCTTTTAGTATGTATTTACGTTAGAATTGTGTTAGTTTGTTAATTACTTGTGTTTAAGTGTTTTTATGGATTAGTGTAAGTTTTTTAGCTTAAATATTATATTTTTTAGATACCTTGATTTGTTTGTTAGTGTTTCAGGGTCAACATCGAAGAACGGAGAAGTTTCGGAGACATTCGGGATGAAACAACTAGGCCATGATCGTGACAAAAGCACCATAATTGACCTACGATCATGACCTACATGCCACGATTGTAACAGAAGCCCAGGACATGACCCATGCCACGATCGTGACATATGGCTTGAATGCTGCCTATAATTGTGGTAGAAGGCTCGAATGTGGCCCACGATCGTGACCTGCATCGGGCAGACACGCAGACACTTAAAATCGTCAAGTTTTGAAGATATTTTAGACCTTTCGGTTCCCAAAAAACCCTAGGGTTAGTTAGAATATAAAGGATATTTAAAGAACAAGACAAAGAGGTAGAAGGAGTTTTTGCATCAACCAGTTGAGAAACCCTAGAGAGAATTCATTGAGAGATCGAGAAAGAGAAGAAGGAAGATAGAAGAGGAGAAGAAGTTGACTCGACGTACTTTTTAGATCAGGAGTTTCCTGACGTCGTTGCCTTCCACCATCCGTTTAGATCATATTTCCTATTTTTTTCCAATTTTATTATTTTATAGAATTAGAATAACAACTTGATGATAGGATTTTTGAATGTTGAAGATGTTCTAAACTCACTTTCAGAGTTTTATCTTTGAATTAATGAAATCTTATTGTTTAGGTGTTAATTGGATTTATTGTGATTAATTCTATAATTGCATAATTCGATAATAAACTGAGATGGTGAATCGGATGAAAAATGATTAAATTGGGATAACGAGAGTTAGATAATTTAATAGAATTAGAATTAATTCAAATCGGTAAATTGTGTAAAGAGAGATATTGCATAGGTTTATGGTAGTTTATTAGATAACTTCAAAGCTAATTAGGGTTATGGATAAGCTGTAAATTGAAAGCTTGTAACCTCCATAATCTAATTAA
Source organism: Erythroxylum cassinoides (assembly GCA_027478405.1). Classification (NCBI taxonomy): domain Eukaryota; kingdom Viridiplantae; phylum Streptophyta; class Magnoliopsida; order Malpighiales; family Erythroxylaceae; genus Erythroxylum; species Erythroxylum cassinoides. The sequence continues at coordinate 64,277,421 of JANIPM010000008.1, forward strand.
GGTTATGATTTAAGGTTAATGGTTATAACTCGAGAGAGAGTAATCAACCCTAAGATCGTCTAGAACCACTAATCCAGTAATTCATAATCAGTTAGATTAGCATTAAGGATAGGTAAATTCCCTTTCTCTCAATTGGTAATTTCCTTAGGTTGATTCTTGGATATGTTGCAATTGCTTAGTAATTAGTATTTCCGCGATTGATTCTTGATTTGATTGGATTGAATGAATGAATTTCTCATTTTTAGTTTCTTGCAATTTAAATTTTTATATTTTTTTCTGGCCTTAAATTTTAGGATTAGATTATCCCTCCTCATAGGTTCGATATCTTAGGTACTACGTTAACGAACCGTGCGCTTATGGATTATCGAAGGTTATTTATTAAAAATTACACACATCAAACACCTGATTAAGTTTTTGGCACTGTTATTAGGGAGGCAATTAGTTTAATTCTTTAATTTAAGGCATTTTAGTTAGTTTTTATTTTTTGTTCTTTCTTTCTCTCTATTTTTGAATATGTGCTCTTGCATGAACACAAGAGTCATGAGAAGTTCGAGTCATGCAGCTGAAATCTTAGGGTTAGACATCACTCGATTAAAACGATCAATTAGGAAAGCCCGGCGTGAAGAAGAAGAAGAAATCGCGAAAGCAATAATGGCCGAGGAATTTCAACAAGTTTTGGATCACGAAGCGAACCAAGGATATCAACAAAGAACTCTTATGGATTTCATGAGACCAAGGTTCAATGCGGTTAACCAAGGCATAGCTAGGCCACCCGTAAAAGTAGTCTCTTTCAAAATTAAACCAACCCTCCTAAACATGCTTCAATATAATGTGTAATTCTATAGACTAACGAATGAAGATCCCAATGCACATATAGTGAACTTCCTTGAAATCTGCGATACCTTTTGGTACCATCAGATGTCAGAGGATGCGGTAAGAATTAGGCTCTTCCCTTTTACCTTAAGAGATAGAGCAAAGGCCTAGTATCATTGTCTCAACCTATCCAATGTCACCACTTGGGATCAACTAGTTTGTGCTTTTTTAGACAAATATTTTCCTTTACTAAGACCACAAAATTATCAAGGAGATTATCAACTTCTAGTAAAGTGATAGGGAATCGATCTATAGAGCATAGGAAAGATACAAGGATTTGCAACAGAAATTGTAACACCCCACTATCACATGTTACATACTGGTACGCCCCGAGGGCATTCCAGTATATAACCTATGATAAACGCTACGTTCAATCACAACATTCCCTTAACATGACATCATCATTCTATATTCTCTTATAGGGAATCATAATGAAAAACACCATATTTTAAAATCAAATTTCCTCCTTTCATTTAATATAAAACAAATATTTACATTATAGCTTTCAAACATCCATAATATGTACATGATCAAAACCTATTACAGAAATATGCTACACAAAAGAGGAAATTACACAAAAGTCTATCTAATATTTCTAATCCCAGTTGACCGACCTTTGAGTCATTTCTTCTTCTTCCCAAAAGTACAAGTCTACACTGCTTATAGCGTCTCTTAGTAGCTAAAGTTGCCTCTCGGTCTTGAAAAGTCAACGTTGCAATTTTGGTGAGTTTTGTGAACTCAATGAGGTAACCATTATTGATGGTTCACTCAATTCATGCAACACATCATACATATAACATATATTTCATATTTTTGCATAAATGATCACATATCACATTCTCACTTAAGAGTAGACAATTTTTGCATTTCAATCAATTAAACATACTTATTAAAATGCATACGAAATGCTTATGTGACTCTTTTTAATTATTACGTTGTTGTGACTGAGTGCCTAAACTGTCTCGTATTTATTGTAGATACTGGGCTCATTTATACTGTCCCTTATTCGTTGGAAATACAGGGCTCATTTTACATAGTGAGCCTTTGGCTCTTTATCACATTTAGAGCTTTAAGCTCGTTTTCAGTGGTTACTTAGGTCACAACTCTCATTATCTGACCATGCATTCATGTATGGAATGCATTTCTCATAATAAATCAATCACGTCAAGAAACATTTAGTTCGTCACATTCATATACAAGTAACACTTCAATATTACATTCATATATCAAATCTCGAACCTACATCGGCATCAACATAATCAATCACATTCATCTTATCATTCAAAACATAATTTAAAGCAAACAGTTAATTGAGAGAAACCATCTATATTACTCAGAGGTTGCTCCCAAAGCTAATGCTTGGAAGTTTCGACAATGTCTGGATGTTGACGTTCTAGTTGCTCCTTTATATCACATAATAAACACATATCACAATTTGCACAATTATAAGTGTTTATTAATGCACATGTACATATATGCAATATGCACAATGCTTGTTTATAACAATCCTAGGTATCTATCCATTATTCTCGTCATATAAACATTCGTATTACCAAACTCATATAAGAACCTTGTATACTTATGGTTTATACCTCAATAAAAATCATTAGAATCCCAATTCGTAACTCATTTGATCAAATCCAGATTTTTCCTGAAACACATCTTCTGGTCTACAGTGCATGATCAATCTTACAATGTAAATGAAGTAATTTTGGAACACTTTCTCTTTGAGAATTGTCCTCCTATCTCTTAATTTTTTAATGACACCAAAATCATGCAATTTGGATTGGTATTGTGAAACTTATACTCCAAATATTTTCAGATTATTTTTATTCTAAAACAGTACCCTATAATCAATTTCCACCCCTAAATTGAAATTCTTACAGTCCGATTTATAATGTTATTTCTTTATACAATTTGTATCCCTATGTCTCTGGTTTACTCAAAATCAGAAATCATTCCATTTGGATAACTATAAAACAAGATATTCCCAAAATATCAAAACATATTCAGTGTAGAGAAAAGTTCACTGCGGTGAACTCCTCCCGAGAGGAATTCTCGCAAAAATCTCACAATTTTGCCACGGCAAAACCAATAGTTGGCTGCAACTAACTTTACTTGAGAGGAATCCTAGCCAAATCCTTCAAGTTTGCCGTGGTGAACTTTCACAAAAGCATACCCAGTTTTTCAACTTCATAACAGATTTTGAGACTCTTAGAGACAAAATTTAAATTTGATGTCCCTTAACGAAAAATGTATCCATATGTCTTTAGTTTAATCAAAATCAAGAATCATCTCATTTTGAATAACTAGAGAACAAGTTAGGGCTAAAACACAGAAGCATACTTAGTAGAACATTTTCCAGTCAATCATCTTCCAATTTTACACCCAACATAACTTGTACAAAGATCACCATTTTCTACTTCATTTACTCATCATTCTCAACTCCATTTCATCTCAATATCATTCACCAACAAAGCATGATCTAAATTTGGTCATTAACCTAAAAACAAGACATGTTTATGTACCTATTCATCAACAATCCACTACATCTCATCATTCATCAATTCCTATTCTTTTTTTCATAACATATCTCTTTCCTAAGTTCATTGTTTCAAGTTGATAACCATTTCATGTATACCTCAAGTTTAGCTCAACATCATCTATACGCAAATCAAAATTCCATGCTTGATCATAAACACCTAAAATAGAACACAAACATATACATTCACCCACCAATTTTTTGCACTTATTTCTCACCCCATTATGATGATCATTTAACCTCAAAACATCTCTATAACAATTTATAACTTATTACTCATCAAGCATATACAAAGGCTAGACATTTACTTAAACTTTGCTTCACTTATGTTCATCACACACAAAACACAATTTCATGCCATTTAACCTATAACTATCATCATAAATGCTTCATTTAAAATTGCCCGTAATGATTAAAGCCCTACTTACTTGGTTTAGCTTCAAAATCTTCAAGAATACCATAAATCCCTAGCTTCCCATAAAACCCACAATCATCATCTTCCAAAGGTGGTAAGGATAGGTTTATGGTGAGAATGAAAGAGAGAGCAAGGTGAAAGAGAAGCAAGTAAGAGATGAGAGAGCTAGATTTAGTGTTGGTAAAGGGTGGCAACAAAGTGACATGAAGAAGAAGAGAACCCACAAAAATGGAGAAGAAGAAAGCAAGATCAAAAACACTAAGTGGTCTTGCAAATTAAAGCATCACGAGAGACAAAAGGAGGGTCTTTCAATTAAAAGAGTAATGACTTCAGACATAGTTTGGCAAGTGACACTTGTCACTTGCCACATGTCTAATTCTTATAACTTTAAACTAGGTTATTTCATTTAACTAGTCTAATCAAATCCACTATTCTAATTGTCTCCCAATTTTTAATGAAACTTGTCAATAAATCCTAAAGTCATTCATCACATTTCCATTTCCATTGGACAATAAATTCCACCACCATTCATCGATAGTTTTGCCACATGGCAATTTTTTCTAATACAAAAATACTCAACAATTTCTAGAAATTTCTCCAAAATTTTCAAAAATTCTAAATCAGCAAATACACTCTCCAAATCAATTTTCAACACATAAAAACCACAATTCTCAATAACAATCACATTTATAAACAATTATACCTGGAATGTTAATGAATGCATGTACAATCATTTTCATGTGTAAAATTTCACTATTCATGTGTATATGCATGTCACATTATGTATGAACAAGAAATGTATTTTCGAATCTCTTAATAATCTTTCATAAATTCTATTCTAGCCTCAATATGGGTAACGGGATATTACAAAAATGCCCACATCATAACTTACCCAAAGAATTCTTGTTGCAAACATTCTATAATGGATTAACCCCATATATGAGAGGTGTGATTGATGCAGTTTCAGGAGGATCACTAATCAGAAAGACGGTAGATGAAGTAGAAAAGTTGATAGAGGAGATTGTAAGTAATAGCTACCAATGGACGAATGAGCAGAGTAGACCACTACTTTCTGAGAACAAAAACAAATTGTAGCTGTTGATCAAATGATGGACATGCAAATTAAAATTAACAACTTAACTCGAAAGCTCAACAACATGAAGGCTTCATCCTCAGCTTCAGTAAAAGCTGTGCAACTAAAGTGTGAACTCTGTGGACAGATGGACCATGATACGATGAACTATTTCTTGATGAAGGAAAACAATCTGGAGCAAGTTAATTATATGGGAGATCAATATGGGTGAGGAGTGGGAAACAATCATTACTCTAACATATACAATCTCAGGTGAAAGAATCACCCTAACTTCTTGTGGACGAATAATGTTGGAGGATAGTTTAGACCTCAAGGACAACCAAGCTTCTAATAAGACAAACCAAGATCAATGGAATCCAAGTTGGATAGGATTTTAGATAAAATTGGAGGCATGGAGAATACGTATAGGAGGCTTAAAGGTAAGTTCAAGCAAGTCACTAAAAACCACGCCTCTTCAATACACAATCTAGAGGTCCAAATAGGTCAACTAGGCAATTTCTACTTAGAATGCAGGAACCCTCCTAAGCAATATTGAATCTAACGCAAAGGAACGAATCATCACCATCACTCAGACCTAAGAAAAGAAACTTGAACATGGGAAAGTAGATGGAGATAATAGAGAAGGACAAGCAATTATGGAATTCCTTCCAAGTGAGATTGTAATTAAGCCAATCGAGGAACCTCAACCAGAATTTATGTACCCTATTCTAGCTCACCAAAAGTCAATTTCAAGCAAGGTGACAAAGGAATTCTAAGGAGGTTGAATTAAACAAGGTTGAGGACATAACAGAACAACTACAAATGAAGCTCACACTAAAGGAATCAATCAAGAAGAAGGTTCAGGAGCGCAAAGTGGAAGAAAACCCTAATATAACATATGAGAAAGAGGACCCAGGGGATTATTACATTCTTTGCAATATCAATGAAGTCAAAATTGACAAGAATTTGTAGATTTGGGAGCGAGTATCAATATGATGCCCTATACCTTTAGTCAAAATTGGGGTTAGAAGAGTTAGAACTCACAAAAATGCTAATGAAGATGATTGACAGAATAGTTAATCGAACGAAGGGGATTATTAAGGATCTGCAAGTACATATTGATATTTTTACCTTCCCCATAGACTTCTTTGTATTAGATATTGGAGAAGATGTGGAAATCCCTATGGTCCTTGGACGACCATTCTTGGATACTACCTGCTCCATAATTGACGTTGATGGGGGTGAACTACCTCTGAGGGTCAGAAAGTACCAAATGACCTTTACAGTGTCAAAGAAAGATAATAGTTCTCCCTCACTTCTAGTTAACATCAAAGAAACCAAACTTCGAGAAAAATAGGAAGATATTGAGGATCTGGGAATGTGTTTACAAAGACACGATCACGGAGGAGGAAGTAAAGGAAAGTGAAGTAGAAGGAAGCTGGAACCCAGGGCATGGTAGCTCATATGTAAATGGTAAGATTGATTACTGCACTAGCATTGCACTATTCATTTGAACCACCTTGAGCATAAGAGGAGCATCGAGCTACTGTCGTTAAAAGAAGCATTGCATGGGAGGAAACCTATGGATTGTTAATTCCATGATTATTTCCTTTGATTTTTTAGATAGTTTGAATTTTGTAGTTATAGGAAAATTACAGTGTGAGCATCATATACACACGGTGCGGAAAATCAAAAATTTTATCCAAGGACTTTCCTCAAGTCTAGGATCTATGTGCCTATACAAGGAAATACTATAAAACCTAGCTGAATATTCCCAATTCATATACATGTTATATACATATATATATATATTTAGGAATTCATGACATTTACATAATTCAATCATTCATATAATAACCATGTATCTTGTGTGTAGTCTCCTTCTTTCTTCAATCTTCTACTCGTCAGGTTATTGCAAACCACAATGAACAAAGTAGACCGTCTCTAACGGTATCTACGTAGAGATTGAAGTAATTAACCGAATCAAACTCTTTGATCCAGAAATGGCTAGAATAAATACAAGAGTGCTAACTCTCTTTTTTGTTCTAAGTAGAGCAAAAAATTGAAAGAGAGGAAGAAGATGAAGAAGATAAGAAAGATGATGAGAGAATCGTGAAGATGACTTTTTAAACTTATAAAACAATTTTACACGATCATCATCCTTTATTTGCTTTCATTATTTTGTCTTTTATCATTTTTGTCTTTCATCATTTAAAGACAATAAATGCAATAAGACAAAAATGCAACACTTTTAAAACACCTTTTCCCATCTTACACATTATATACATCTTATATATATAGGCGGTCCAATCACACTGGGGTTGGTCCTACCAGGTTCCAGATGTGGGTAAACACCAAAGACCTATTTCAACAATATCGATGTCGCAATCTCATTGGAACATGTCCCGATATCATTGGGATCCATTTGGTTATATTACTCTCCATATAATGGATCTCTATCCAAAACCATTTTACGAATCCTCCGAGTCACTCTTATGGGTATGACCAATTAGGTTTCCAGTTATGTTAGCCATTTAGATTAATACTTAATCCAAGCAAGTCATGAGTGACGTCTATCAATACATCATAACCCCCAATTGACTGGAAAGTAAGCAGTTTGATGAATGAACCCGTGCTCATCATGAACCATCTCCTATAGATAATTGCTGTGCAATTCATCTTTTCACCATGCTATACCCCACTTGGTTATGAGTATAGACAAAGTGTCAACTCTCACCAGACTGACTACGTCAAATCTAGTCCAAGTGATATTAGTTCTCGTCTTAGGACTCATTACTCTATATGTCGATGAAGACTTTCTTTATGACATATGTACTTCGGCTAGAGATTTTCAAGTAATAACCCCGATAAAAGGCCATGGGTATCATCTTATGCTATCACAGAAGTGGTGAATTCTCTATTAGCTACTTAATTACTTTTGAATATCTCAAGTTGTACCCAATCACCACCCTATGAGCGACCTCTATAAGGCAACAAGGAATGGGGTCAAAGCACAGAAACAGTATCCAAGATATCCTTAAGTACCTCAAGTGTAAGGATACTTATATCATTTGCTATGATAAAATTATCACTGACATTAAAATAAAACATCCATGTGATAATCTCATGGTAATGGTAAGTCATCCAATATACTTACTACCTCTAGTAAGCATCCACATCTTAACTCTAAATATCTCATGTTTACAGTTTATGAGATCCACTGCTTGATCAAATCAAGGAGTTTGACATATACTAGTCTATCTAGATTAATGACGTCCAATCTTATTAATCCTATGACTAGGGATAATTTAGATACTGACATAATTGCACGTGATAGGAATCTCAGTAATATGATCAAATCATGATTTCCTTCATGCTATATCATATATCATAGACTTCATTAATTTGCTTATAGATCAATATCAATTCAAAAATAGTAAACAACAAATTAATGAAATATTTCTTTCTTTATTATTGAAAATAAAGTTTGTACACAACTTTGTACAAAATGCACTAAAGGAGATTGCCTTTAGGGTATTACTCTAGCAAATCTCCCACTTAACCTAAAGTCAATCGCTTTGGTATCTAATACCATAGGCGAGTATATGAGAATCAAAGTTATTATGTGACAATGGCTTCTTCAACGGATCAATAATATTATACTCAGTGGGAATTCTCTTTATCTGTACATCAGCTCAACCAATGATCTTCCTAATAAGATGATATCTGTGGAGTACGTGCTTGGACCTTTGATGAGACCTTGATTCCTTCGCCTGTGTAATAGCCCCATTATTGTCACAATACACTTGTATAAGCCCATCACTACTAGGAACCACACCAAGTTTAGTAATGAACTTCTTGATCCAAATTACTTCCTTTGCTGCGTCTGAAGTGGCAGTGTACTCTGCCTCAATTATTGAATTGACAGTCATCTCTTATTTGGAATTCTTCCAACTGATTGCCCCCCTGTTTAGTGTGAATATATAAACTGATTAGGATTTGGAATCATCTTTATCAGATTAAAAACTGGCATCTATATACCTGGTCACTTTTAGATTTCCATCTCTATATATTAAGAAAACATCCTTAGTCCTTCGCAAGTACTTGAGGATGTTCTTGATAGCCACCTAGTGACCCTTACCAGGATGTGATTGGTACCTACTCGTAACACTTAGAGCATATGATACATCAAGTCTCATACATAGCATAGCGTACATGATAGATCTGTAGGAAAATCCCGGTGTGAGCATCACATGCCCACGGTGCGGAAAACAAAAATTTTTATCCCGGGACTTTCCCGAAACCCAGGATCGTTGTGTCTATATAACAAACTCAAACCATAACGACCTACGTAGCCCGTCTCTAACGGTATCCACGCAGAGGTCGGAAAACCTAACCGGGACAAACCC
>JANIPM010000008.1:64316901-64337412 GCA_027478405.1 Erythroxylum cassinoides
AAATGGCTAATATAAGAGTATAATTAAAAGATAAAAATAGCTGTGTATTTTTTCACAAAATTTTAACAAAATAATAAAAGTATAGCGTTTGGAAAGCCAAGTCACCTACCGTTATTCATCTTCTCCGTCTCGAAACTTTCATGTATTGATTGTAGAGGGAGAGAGAATTGTAATTTGTGAGCTTCGAGAAATAAGAGATCGTCCTCTGAAATTCTCTTTTCTCTCATTGCCATGGACTCGCATCACGCGTCTCTTGGTCGACGAACGGTACGCCTTATGTCTTTCATTTATAGGAAAATCTAAAGGAAATATCCTTCTTTTGAGCTTATTTTATTGTTTGTATCAGTTGGAAGAGATTCGGCAAAAGAGAGCAGCGGAGAAATTAAGCAAAACTTCTTCTGGACCAGATCTTACCAAACCTTCCATCCCTATCGGTAATCCGTCACCTTTTAGCTGCCTCTTCTGTGTTCCGTCTTTTTTACAATTTTGTTTCGTTGACAGATAATTCGGGAATGAAAAAATCTGAGAGCGGAAATCGACTCTCTGAGGTATTTTTTTGATGAAACATGTTTTTAATGCATGAAATTTGATGTGCCTGAATTTTAATGATTTTCATTGCCTACGGAAAAGAATTATGACATTCTCAAGTTCTTTCAGGATTTCTGACTTTATTAGTGAATTAACAAATCTGTTGGAGCAATGTTCTTTAAGTCGTCTTTTTACAGAAAGAACTTCTATAATTATGTTCGATGTGGGAGGATTAGTAAAAATGTTATTTTGTTTTCACTGTTATCAAATAATTTTATTTGTTTGCAGATAGATATTACTAGTTTGGTGTCTCAACTAAAAGATCTGCAGAAAAAGAGTGCAGAATTGGAGGAAAGTAACAAGACATTGTCTTTGAAGGTATTGTTGGTACATTCAATGCCAGTTTTCAGTTATAACGCAGACAAGAAAGGGTTTGTGTTAAAAGATACTCTATGAATGGATTCAGCTTCAGACAAAGGATGTTGAAAATGAAGCATTACAGAAGCGCTTGAGTGATCTGGTAAAAAGAATTTCTCTCAGTCTATGTATGTCTGTATAAGTGTCTGTATCAGTACCAGCATGTGTTTCTTTTTTCCTGTTTCACCTTCTCCTACCCTTTCTTCAATTTTTTTTTAATCATTTTTGACATATGGTTGCAGAGTATAGATTCTGAGATGATATCTAATCTCTTAAGTTCTAAACAATATGTTTTTTGTATACATTTCAGGAGCAAAACACTGTCCCATCTTTAAGAAAAGCACTCAAGGATGTAGCTATGGAGAAAGATGCAGCAGTTATTGCACGGGTAAGCTTAATGAGGTTACATATTTTTATGTGCTAGGTATGGTTCACCCTCAAAATCATAAACTGTCATTTTTTAGTGCAGGAGGACCTTGCAGCCCAGCTTCGAACACTTAAGAAACGGGTAAAAGAAGCAGAAGAAGAACAATACAGAGTATGCATTTATCTTTTGTTTGTATTCTTCCTATCAGCTTAAGCTTCTTGATTCTGATAACTATCTTGGAAAGGCTGAGGAAGATGCAGCGGCCTTGAGAGCGGAATTAAACTTGATACAGCAACAAGCAATGAACAATCCAATTAGTGGAATGGCATCTAGGGGTATAGGATTGGATCAATTGCAAAGCTTGGAAAAAGAGTTGGCCACTTTAAAGTCTGAACTGCAGGTTGGAATCTTGTTCTCCACATTTATGTTGAATTATCAGTTTATAATGCTCTTACGGTGGATAGGCATTTGTAGCATGAGTCATTATTGAGGCAGCAAGAGCAAAAACAATTAGCTGAGGAGCAAATACGATTGTCTACTCTTATGTCTGAAAAGCTAGAGTTGGAGGAAAAATTGGCAGCTATATCCACGAGGACCTCAGGTACACCCCTATAGTAACTCCCCAGTAGCCTGCTTGCATCCAGGGCTATTAATACAATATAGGTTAACTATTTTTATGCATTTAGTAGGTCATATGCATGAAGTATCACGCACTGGCCAATTGTTTGCATTTTTTTTTTTATATCATTCTTTTAAGTTGGTGATTCCAGCTCCTGTATTGCAGAAGTATCAGAGAAGGTAACACATAGGGCTTTGTCATTGGTAAGAGAATGTCTTTAATTGTTATTTTCTTTTTTTTTTAGCTGCTTGTTTTGAAATGTGACTGGCTTATTTACTTGATGGTTGACCTCTCTGTGATTATGGAGGAATTTCTTCTCGAGATTTTTGTGACAATGGATAATTGGTTTTTATATCATTATTTTAGGAAGATCGGGAGAATTTTGAGAAGCAGATCCATGATATGGCTGTGGTAATTGAGAAATTGGAAAATAGTAGACAGAAACTTCTGGTTGAGGTATAGCTTTTTCTTTCTTGGTAATTTCCTCAGTGATATGCTACGAGAAGATCTATCATGTTATGGTGACCTAGCATGGGAACTCTTTTGACAGATTGATTCCCAATCTTCAGAGATAGAAAAGCTTTTCGAAGAAAACTCAAATCTTGCATCTTCTTATGAAGAGGCAAAAAACACAGCCAAGCAATGGGAAAATAAGGTGAGGCCACTGTTATGAAATTTTTGTTCAACTTGTCTCCGTGTTCTTGGAAGACCAGAATTACTAAAATGACTGATTTGTGACACTGGGTGAGCATTATAATTTTATGCCCCATAATTTTGTGAGGACTTCTGTTATAATTTTCATATTTTTAAAGTTATCCTTTTTATGGTTATTTTTATTATGAATCTGCCCTGTATCTTAAACTTTTGCAGGTAAAGGACTGCCTTAAGCAAAATGAAGAGCTTCGTAGAACTCTTGACAAGTTAAGAACAGAACAGGCTACTGTAATATCTTCAAACACTCAGGACATCAATAGAGGACCAGTGGAACCTAAAGATGGGCTTATACCTGGTTCACAGGCATCTGCCTCAGAAATTCTTGCCCTCAAGGTTAGTAAGCACAGGAAGGAGGACTTGTTTTCCTAGTGTTATACTTCTTTTATGGTCTCTTGTAGTAGCCTACTGGGGCATACAATTGCCAGATATGGAAAATTCATAAATAGTGGTTCAAAAGTTGTCTTTATTATCGCATGGTCACTGTGTATACCATTTTAGGGTCAACTTGCCAAAGAGCAAAGTAGAGCAGAAGCATTATCAGGGGAGGTCATGCAGCTATTAGCAAAACTCCAACAATCAACTCAAGCGTACAATGAGCTTGGACGCCTGTAAGTTATTTTTTCGCGCTTTTCTCGATTTTCCCCAGCTTTGCGTGAATTGATATGTTATACGGTTTAACATGGTCCAACATTTGCCTTTGCAGCTACAAACCAGTGCTTAGGAACATCGAAAAAAGTCTCATCAAGATGAAGCAAGATGGTTCTGTGACTGTTCAATGAAAAAAGAAAGCAGCGCAGGGAAAAATTTTGCTACTTGTTTTTCTTTATTCCGCCCCTTGCAAGCAACATTGGAATGTATCTTATCAAATTACCATATGAGCAGATCTTTTGTAACGTGATGAGACAGAGAGCACCAGGTTATTAACTATCAAGTGCACAAGCACTACTTTGCCATTATACTCGGATATGCTCCGTTGTATCAATCAATTATTGTGGATTCCTTTCTGTTCCCAACTGATTTTAAGGGTTCCAGGTGAGGTAATTGCCTATTTGTTCAGGAAAGGTTACCATATTTTCCAGGGTTTGAATTTAATGGCTATTCCAATCTGTACTAAACAGCTTGTATAAAAAGATCTGGACTTTTGTAGAATAATTGTATAGGCCAATTATTGATCTCTCTATTGTCTGATAAAACTATGAAAGGAAAACAAGAAGACATTAGTTGTGGCATAGCATCACCAATAATCCCCACAGGAGCAAATGCCATCTCGAAAGTGGTGAAACCGATTGACATCTTTTACTAGAATCTCCTTATTTGTGAACTTTGAGATAAACTTTGTAAAAGAATGACAATCCTCACATAACCTGAGATTTTTGGTAATCCTGATGATCTCCCCATTGCCGGTATTGATAAGTCCAAAAGCAACAGCTAGTTTTTCGCTATGACCCAAAACAATCTTCTCCTTTTCCTCAGCATCAAGATCATAAAGCACCACTTTCGTCTGTGGCACATAGCCTTTCTCCTTCATCTCCATCGACAATTTAACCAACAAAGCATGAAGCTGCTCAATTTGTGGGTTAAACTCATCTGCAGACACAAATGAATACATTTTCCTTTTAACTTCTATCCAACTGCGACCTGAAACTTTCTGTAGTCCTCGAGCTTCTATGAGCCTTTTCACTCTTTTTACCTCATTCCACATTCCAGCTTCTGCATAAATGTCTGCGAGAAGCACATAATTCCCAGCATTTGTGGGTTCAAGCTTAAAAAGCCTCGTGCTTGCCCTCTCCGCAAGCTTAACGTTACAATGAATCCTACATGATCCAAGAAGAGAACCCCAAACCTTAGGTCCTGGTTCAATCCTCATTCCCTCTATCAGTTTAACTGCTTCATCTAACCGATTGGCACGTCCAAGAAGATCCACCATACATGCATAATGCTCTATACTAGGGTAGATACCATGCTCTCTTCGCATTGACTCAAATAGCCTCTGCCCTTCCTCAACAAGTCCTGCGTGGCTGCAAGCTCCCAACACACTTACAAATGAAACAGGACTTGGCAACACGCCTTGGTCTATCATTTCCTCAAAAATTTGGATCGCTTTGTCCCCAAACCCGTGAACCCCATAACCAGAAATCAAAGAATTCCATGAAACAACATCTCTCTTGTCCATCTGATCAAAAACACGTTGCCCTAATTCAAGCTTACCGCATCTCGCATACATTACTATAAGAGCACTTATAACAGGCAATATATCATCAAGTCCCCTCCTAAGAATGTAGCCATGGAGCAGCCTCCCTTGCTCTAAAGCAGCAAGTGCAGCACAAGCTTGCAGCACGCTGACCATTGTCACAGAATTTGGGCTTGTATCTCGTGTTTTAAGCATCATTTCCCTGAAAAGCTCCAATGCCTCAAAGGGCTTCCCATTTTTAGCATAGCACGCTATCATAGCACTCCAGGACACAACATTTTTCACATGCATCTTACCAAAAACGGAGCCAGCATATGAGACGCAACCATATTTCGCGTACATATCAACCAAAGTGGTCATAATGTGGACATGATCCTCATATCCATGCCGCAGAATGTGGCCATGAATCTCCTTTCCCTTGCTCAGCAATGACATCAAACATTCCGATAGCACACAAGCTTTAAGCACGTAAGTGTAGGTAAAACCATCTGAGGGAACGCCGATAGAGTTCATCCGCCTATACATATCCAACACCTCTTCTCCACAACCAACTAGATTAAGCGCTCGAAACAAAGCATTATACACATAAAGAGTTCTCCTCTGAGTTTTATCAAACACCTTGCGCGCATGATCAATCATATCGAAAGCAGAATACATACCGATGAGTTTAGTGGCCAAGAAAGGGTCTTGATCGAATCCATTTGCAAGAAGGTGGCGGTGGACGTGTTGGGCATCAACAACAGACTTGTGGTGAGTGCAAGAGAGAAGTAGAAGCTCATAAGTACGTTGGGTGGGATTAGGCTCGCTAGACAGTAGCTTAAGTGCTTGTTTAAGGTCGCCCTGCTTGCACAAAGACTGAATTAATTGATTGTTATTGGCTGCCGTGGTAGTAGGGTTCAAGGCTATGGAACAAATCACTGGTTTTACAAAGGAACGAGTTATGCAGTTCGCCTGCAATGGGGGATGAGTGTGTTGAGGAGAGCGAAAAGCCCACATTGAGACTGTCTAAAGCTTCTTACTACTGGTGAGAATGGCCTTCAAGTTTCATGGTAAATTAGATTTTTTGAAGAACTGGCAAGTTCTTTTTGGTGGCAGCTGCAATTGACCAGTCAAGAAATGGCAAGTGCTTTTGGGTGGCTCCTGCAAAACTCTTTTTATCTTCTTCCATAACCATACAGGAAATGAAGTCGGTGGATTTTTATTCGCTGGGAATGGAAATAGACTTTGGAAATCGAGGCGTTCATAATAATATTAAGCACGTCATGTTCATGTAACAGATTCAATTCAACATCTTCTTCACAGCTACTGTCTCATTGAAGACACATTTCTATACCAAAAAAGAATATTTGGTAATTAATTTTTATTTGTATACTATTTAAACCAAAATATACATTCACTAGGCTGCTATGGCTATCATAAGGAGGCTTTTATTATTATAAACTCAAATTAGCTAACTTGGAATTCTATCAGTCTGGCAGGCAGGCAACATTGGATAATAGAGAAACGACCATTAACCGAATGCAACGAGGGAGAGATTCATTCACTTTCTAAGGCACGAACTACATTACAAGCGTTTAACCTGCAACAACAATGTCCTTCAAGTTTTAAGGGTACAACAAGATCCGGGACAACGTTCACAGTACTTGAAGTTTTAATCCACTTCGTGAAGTAGAGCATCATATTCTGAAAGGGGTCTGATCTCAAATTCACACTCTTAATACCAGACATTCTGCAATGCATAGAAAGAAACTGTATGGTATCTTCTAAACTAACACTAAACAGTTGCAGGGTCATTAATCACACCCAAAAAGTCGTCCTTTATGGTGCCAATGCAAAACTGCAAAAATACAGAGAGAAATGCCATTAGACTTCATCACAAATGGTATGAGCAGTAGATATACTGCGCATGAGTAACAAGGATAGAACTTCAAAATATCATGGCATTCTTCAAGATTTCAAAGTTTTCCTCAGCTCTTTTAAGGTATCAAACACATAGAAACAATTATTTATCCAAAAAAATAAATCGCCAAGAGACCCAAACTGATTGGCACAACCGCCACTGGGGCCAGCCATCAACCCAACCTGGATCCCCTGGAATAAATTCTAGGTTATGTAAATTAACCTTAACCCAAAACACCCAAAACATAGGTTCACACACTAAAGCCCCTGACCTTTGACGAAAAAGAAAAAATGGTAGACATATCAACCACTAAGCTGCAATAAACTTAAAAAGCTTACAATTTCTGTTGCATCAACTCGAGTTCCAATGATCTTCAGTCGCACTTCGCAGTCCTTTTGAATTTTAACCTGAAAAACGGCAATAAACCATTCAAATAAAAATGTTAAGAAACTCATTCTCTGTCAAGTATAAGGTGGAATCAAAGCATACCGATCCATCAGAAGTTGTATAATTTGGCATATCCCCAGACTGAAACTCCATGTCATCCGGTATCAGCTACAAAACACAGAAAGAGAACATCAGTACATAATGCATACAAGATGAAATTATAAAAGCCTATAATTTTGAGAGTCAGACCATTCCGCTTCATCCTCAAGAGCATGAATAAAGGAAAACTTGCAAATTTTTTTATAGAAGATCAATGCAAACAAACAGCAATGAGAAGTCCTGAAGAAAGAAGGGAACCCTACCATAGCAATCCCTCATCCTAGAAACTAAGGTCTGGAGTTCAGTAACAGAAGAGGCTGGGTAGGGGTCTTGGTAATCGCCCATAAATTGGTCCAACAAGAGCCAAAAGAAAAAAGATAAGGAACAGCCTTTTTGCAAAACTAATTTAGGACAGAATACTGAAAAGATAAGCGTAGAATGAGAGGAAAAGAGAAGTGCCTTTCGTGCAAACCGTCCACAATCTTCATAAGAAAATTTTCAAATCCCCAAAACCTTAACTATCTACTGATAAGACTCACAAAATCAGACAAGTGGAAAAGCAAACTGCAGTACCCCCCACCCACACACTCTCTCTCTCCTCTGGATTCTCTTTCCCTTGTTGCTGTACTTGCTTTTAATTGGTCTGCCCTACATCAAAAGATGGAAAAGCAGAACAACAAAGCAGGACTTTCAACTGGAAGACAACCTTCCTCCAGAATATATTCAACACATGCATGTCTACTAGGGTAGCCAACATCATGTCACTGAAAATGATTAAATATTCTAACTGCAGCTTACAAGAGTCAAAAATTCATGAATATAAAGAAAAAGCACAATGCCCTAACACCAAGTAAGACATGAAGCTCAAAATCCTGTTAGGGACACGTTATCAAATGTCATGCAAAACTTACATGGTTTGAAACGAAAATTTGAACTGGCCCAGCTTCTGCAAAAAAACCCATCTGCATGAAATGTGAATAGAGTTATAAATTGACCACATTACAAGTCCACAAAAATTTATATGCAACATTAAAATCACTTGATTAGTAACAGAGGGATGCATACCTTGTTCACCATGGTAACAACAGCTTCCAGTATCTCTCCTTTAAATGGTCTGAATACAACACACTGGTACTTAACAGGAAATGTCACAAATCCTGTCCCATCTCTGATTAATCCTTTTCCAATGTTCTCTATGCCTGTTATTGCCACCACAAACCCATGTCTTCCACTGCCAATATCTAGAGAACTTTTTAGTTGGTTATTCCTAAACTATTTTTACTAGTTAAAGAATAATCAATCACAAAGCAGTTTAAGGAAAGCTGAAACTATGATTTGCGTTTAGAGCATCATGAAACTCAAACACATGCTATATTGCAAATAAGAGGCACTGTATAACAAAAATGGAATAAAACATTAAAAAAATTGTGGTCTTGTCATCATTCAGCACTAAAAATGTGCAAAAGTTTTCATTTTCAACCATCAGAATCATTGATCTTTTAATTGGCTTTCAGTTTCAACCATCAGAAAGATCGATCTCTGAACTGGTTTACTAATCCAATGACCAGCATTCATTTTCAGGTATTTACGATGTAAACAGTATTCTTCCCTTTTCTAGCTTAGATCGATATGAGGGCTTCTTAGACTCCAAATTACAGCAAATTGTTCACATAAATAAATAGGACTGACAACAAAGTTTTCTCTAAGCAAGGCAATTCTTGTCAACTCATATCATATCATATGTTGCTTCAAGAGTTAGAAATATCATCCAATAGAGTTCCTTTTCCTTCCCCCTCTCAGGTCTACACAGAGAATAAGCATAAGGGCCCAAAGACCCTCAAGTTTTCTCCGCTTGCTACTCCATCTATTAACAACCAGTCACATAATTATTTCTTCAACAAATCAGTGCCTTTAAACAGAAACAGATTGGGCAGTTAAAGAAATTCCCTTATTTAAAATCGCACCATCAATTGAATAGGAGCAGAACGAATTGTGGGTCTGATAAAGTAAAGAAGAAGAAGTAAACCTGCAAGTGCCCTCGACATCTTTCATAAGCTTAGCGGCGAGATTCTCTCTGAGATTGCGACCAAAGTAGCGAGGATGCAGTTGCATGTTCCTCTCTAATATTATATGGAAAAACATTCTCTTGCTTTTCACTCTCTTACTCTCGTCTTCGAACTCTTCTTTTCTCTCAGAGGTCTCGAAGAGAAATCGGAGCAGAGGAGCCTACCTCTCGTGTTCGAGTTTAGCCTATGAAATACGCTTTGAAGCTTTTCGATTCTACTTTCGCTTAACTAATAAATCAAAGGGTTAAATATACTGCAAGAGAAGAAGAAATTACCATTGGGTCTGATAAAGTAAAGAAGAAATTATGGCACTTAAGAAAATTTATTTGTCTTGACATTTCAACCATAATGTGAACTTTAGACTCCAAATCACTTAAAACACAAGTTACTCATAATTAGAACCAATGTTATGAATATCGTATCGAGCTCGGTATCGAATTGAGCTCTGAAGCAGAATTGTACCGATATCGTTTTTCGGCCGGAACGGTACGAAATCCACAACCATGATTAGAACTCTAGGATTGTATTTAAAATTAATTAAAGAAACTCAACCCTTATAAAATCTACTTGTTATAACCAATGTTCTAAGGGTTTTGATCACCACAGATTGCTTTTATAAGATCATATTAATTTCTTGTTAAAGAACAAAGAAAAATTCTCACAAAAGTGAAAAAAAGCTATGAAAGCCTATTCTTAAAGATTTGATCCCAGTTACATCTATAAGACAACCTTAACAAGTATAAAATCCTTAAATTAGAATTCTAAAAGGAAAAGAATATTCTTCTTATCATAACCTAACTACAAATAACTAAATAACTTTAGAAAGTCAAATCGTTCTAAAAATCAATTTCTTCTATAAGTAAATAACTAATTCATAAGTCTGGTGCTTGTCCAACTTTCACTTCGGTACTTATTAGCTTCTAAAATTTTTTGGGTAAAAATACTAACAAGCTAAGTGCCAAAAACAAATAGCACATTAGCACCAATTTGATTACATATCTTAAACCTCTTAAATCTGATCCAAGAATAGTATTAGACACTAATATGACTTTAGAACTAGTTACATTTTGTTTTCTCATTCAATTTTCTTTAAGTTTTGTTTTTCATGTATTAAGCGTGTTCTATCTTTAATAACATGTAAAAAAGTAATCAATCTAGTTAATGCATCTAGTCTTCTTGAATGTCTTCCTTTTCGTGAAAGTATATGATTAATCCATATAAAGTTACTTTCATTCATTTGGTCTTTACTTTAGTTATTAGACCTCCAATTCCTTGCAAATGATCATAAGAATGGTTAAAAGTAGGTATTGGTGCAAGCTGATCTCCATCATTTCATCCCTCTTTAAAAGGATTCATCCTTGAATCACCTATATCATACAAAGATAAATTAGTATAATTAAAAGTAGCACTCATATTACCATAGTTGCTTAGAGAATCTAAGTTTTAGGCAATGCCATTGATCTTTTTAAATACTTGAAAAGGTCTATCTTCTCTAGGCTGCAACTTAGACTTCCTTTATGTAGGAAACCTCTCTTTATACATATGAACCCGAGCCTAATCTCCAAGTTCAAAAATAGCCTTTTTGTGCCCCTTATTTGCTTGCCTTAATATTGCCTTTTGTTTTTCTGTGTTAGCACAAACCTTGACTTGTAAATCCTTAACAAAATCTATCTTATGTTTACCATCCAAGTTAGTACATTCATTAGTAGGCAAAGGCAAGATGTTAAAGTATTAAATCCATTCACAACTTCAAAAAGAGAATAAAAGGTAATAGTATGAACTAGTTTATTATATGCAAACTCAACATGTAACAAACTTGTCTCTCATTACTATTAAGTTCTTTTGAATGATAACATGTATTAATGAAAGAATGTAAAACTTGATTTAGTAACTCGTAAAGGTGCTAAGTGCATTAGCTAAACCAAATGACATCACTAAGCACCTATTAAAAGTAATTTTCATTCATCACCCTCTTTCAAACAAATTTAATAATAGTCATTCTTTAAATCAAATTTAGAATATACATGAACTATGCAATTCATTAAGCATATCATTTAATTTAAGATATGATGTATATAATTTACAACGATTTTTTTAATGGCTCAATAATTATCTCACATGTGTTATGCCCTATCTTTTTTTAACGCTAAAATCACAAGAACTGATGTTGACTAAAAGCCTCCCTTACACATCCATTTTCTAATAACTCTTCCACTTTTCTTTGGATATCCTTTGTCTTATTAAGATTGGATTTATAGGTTGGTTTATTTGGAACTGATGAACTAAGAATGAAGTCTATTTGGTATTATATACCTTTTAAAGAAGGCAAACCATATGGTATTTCATTGAGAAATAGATATATAAGTTATTGCAAGAGAAAAGACTATACTAGGAAAAAGGTGCTAAAGATTATTAGTTGAAAAACAAACATCCTTGTACAAAAATACAAGCAGTTACTACCTTGCTAAACCTAGCACTCTTAATCTCACTACTTTTAACAAAAGCATTAACTCTCTAACTTTTCTTTCTATTTTGCACTCTAAGCTCTAAATTTTATTTTCATTGCACCTATAACACCTCATGTTAGGAGTTAGAATATTGAGAAATTACAGTGCATTATATGCTTTGCATATTGCGTATTCACTGAAATGTGCATATGTATTTTTTATACATACAAATAATTGTACATGCACTCATTGATATTTTTCAGGAAAAATGGATTTATAAATGAGATTAAATTGAATTGTAGATTATTTGTGGTAAAATTTTATTTGGAGATTATTGGTAATATTTCAAAAATTTTGGGAATTTTTGGGAATTTCTTAAATTTTGGGGTATTTTGACCTGGGAAAAATAATTGATTTTATGACGAATGGAAGTGTGACAAATGGCCTGACATGTTAGAGACATGTGGTAACTTGCATGAAGGACAAATGGCTCATATGCTTAGAGCCATGTGTCAATGTGACAGTAAACCATGTAATCATGTGTTTTGGTAAGGCACATCATTGTGGCTCTCTATTCTTCTCCGAATTGTATGGTCCTTCACTGAGAGCATCATCCTCCACCCAGAACCTTCATCACCTAAACCTGTGATTGACTCTCCCATCTATGTTAACCTTTGCAAAACAACCAGTTTTTTAGCCCAGTCATTATTTTGTTTTCTTTAATCTCTATTTTTCCTTAGTTTACTTGAACCTTGCTCTTCACTATCATAGCTGAGATTTTTGCAAAAAAAATCAAGTAAGTGATGTTTCTAATGTTCTGAGTTCTATGAATGAGTTTGATGAATGTTTTACATGATGGAAATAAACACATGTATGTGTTATGTAAGTTGAGCTTCAGTGAAAGTGAACATGTAGTTTGGATTTCTAATATGAATATTGAATCTTGATTTTGAGTTATTCTAGAGTAAGGCGAGTTCGAATGGAGTGGATATATAGTGAAAATAAGTTAGAAATGATTTAAATGAAGAGTAAGAATTGATGAAGATGGAAGAAAGAAAATGGTGTGCACGAGTGTGACTGGAAGTTGCACGCTCATGACACTCCTATAACAAGAAATAAAATGTAGAAAAGTTGGAATGGTGTGAATGAGAATCGGATTTTTGATGTTGGTATTAAAGTGAGTTTTAAGCTTGACAAATCATTGAAGTCGTGTTTAGAAAGAGCAAGGAAATTGATGAAACTTAGTGAATATATGCTCTATTTCTCACTGGATATGCGTGGGTATTTGAGTGTTCATAGAAATGAGTCCAAATGAGTCTGATGATATTTGAAAGATTGAAAATGAAAATTATACATGAGGTGTGTAAGAAGGGTAGCTTCAATTGTGTACATAATGAATAAACTGAGAAATTAATAAAGTGATAAGTGCAAAAAATGATGTAAACAAATGTAGAAGATGATGAATAGTTGTGAATAATTTATGGTTTTGGTATTTGTAACTAATCTTGAATTTTGAGTTGTTTTAGCATAAGATAAGTTACATGGGTATAAAAAAAATGAAGTGAAAGCATAAAGGAAAGTGAAAGGAAAAGCATCAGATGAAAGATAGAAATTTACAAAAGTGAGAGAAAGTTAAAATGGTGAAATACAGGTATGTATCAGTTTTTAGTGTTTGATTATAAACTTGACTTTGAGTTGTGTTGAGAATGAGTTAAGATGATTTGGAAGTGAAATAAAGTGGTGAATGTAAGTGTACAAGTGTGTAATGAAGGATTAGGAGAAGAAAAGAAAAGTTGGAGAAGCATTTTACGTCAGTTTTGGAAAAATTGGAACTCAAGATCGTGAGTTTGCTAGTTATATAGGCAACTCACTATCATGAGATGAGGGAAATGAATAAGCTATTTTTGGATGCCCAAAATCAAGAGGGTGACTTTGCTGGATAACTTGACAACTCTCAATCGTGAGTCTGATGATTTTTTACACCTGAACTACTTTGATTCTTTTGGTCATATCTTTGTCATCCGACATCTAAATGACTTGATTCTTAAACCAATAGATTTCTATCACATTTTACTACCACTCCAAAACAATTGGTAGCCTTATGAATAAATTTGAAAAATATTGATTGAATGAAAGTGAGGAAATCTATTGGAATCGTATGAGCTGGAACATTTCATAAAACATACTTTGGTATTTGGACTATATCTTGATCTCTAGATCTCTAAATGAGATGATTATTAATTATGATTAAACCAGAGACATAAAGATATAGATTGTCTAAAGATATTGAATTCTAATTCTACCTCTGAGAATTTTAGAATCTGATTTAAAATTGAGATAAGAATTTTGTTGAAGCCTAAGAATGGTCTAAAATCTTTTGATTATAACTTTCTATATACTGAACCAAATTGTATGATTTTGGAATCATTAGAAACCGAAGACAAAGGGGGAAAATTTTCTAGAAGGAAGTGTTATTTAAATATTCCGTTTTCTAGATCTAAATGATGATGCAAAGTAGACCCGAAGTCTATTTTAAAGAAAAAGCAAATAATGCATGTGTATATGACATAATATATATCGAGTCTTTTTTCATTAGTATGACTAAAAGAGGATGTTTTAAGTTGTATGGTTATGTAATTGTTGCATTTGATGGAATTGCTTGAGATATATATTAGGAGAGCTTCTCTTAACTTTAAACAAGATTTGTAAAGTATTACTATTCACTCATAGCAAAGAAAATGTTATGGAAGGTTGCTTTTAACTTATTGATTGGAGAAGACGGTGAATTTTCCAGTGAATCTTGGAGACTGGATGACATTATTATTTAGTTGAATTGTTAAAAGTCTATTTGATATCTTTTTCTACTCTAATTATTACTGTAATTTTTTAATTATCATATATGATTGTCGTAATTATGAATTAGAATTGATAATTTATTCACTAATTTTTAAATAGGATAAAATAAATAATGCATAATTCACCCCTTTTATGTGTGCCGACATCATATTCTTAAAAATTTTCTTATAAGTTTCATGTTGGTTTAATGTTGAATCTAAGTTAATTAGACAAATGGAGAAACAAAATATGTTGAAATTATGGGCACATACAAAAACACTCTTGTTGGATGCATTGGATATATAAACTGGTTTTATTTTTCTTTTTAGTCCGAATGAAAAGCTAGTCATACATAGAAGAGTGCAGGTAAATAAGAATACATTTCACTAAATTATGTCAATACTAACATTTTTAGTATAGCCAAAAGGAAAATTGACAAAAACTTAATTAGGCATATCAAAAGACTCAAACTAAACCAAAAGTTGAAGAAATACCGACTAGAAAAGGAAAGTGTGTTGTTTGTAATTTATCCTAATATAAAAGTCAAATCGAAAGTAAACATGTGCCAAGTCAAGGATTGCAAAATCCATGGCATTGACTGGTTACAAGTTCTATTAGGACCGTAAGTAACAACCTGATTATGGCTTAGAATATTAATTGCTTACTTTTGGATAAATTTTTCTATTGCATGTAAATTTAATGTTTGCAACTTGTAAATACCAAATGATACATTCCAATACATCATCCCATATAAATGAGAACCTTGGGAGACGAATCAAATTCAAAATTATACTCCATACCAATTTGCTATAACTACATTCAAAGAACAAATGATTTCTTGTCTCATTCACATGTTTACATAAGACACATAAGGGATCATAAGACCCAAACCAACAGTCTTTAGTTCTTAATCTATTTTTGATCACTAATCATAAAAAAATGGCAACTTTGGGGCATAGAACCTGCTTCCGCACTATGTCTACCCATGTGACTGATTCTCGTGGCTCAACATGTAAGTTATAAGTAGATTTATTATTGAACATTCCACTTGAATGTAAAGTCCATATCAATTTATCCTTCCTACTTACATTTGGCAACTCTGGTAAGTAATTCTCCAGTATATGAAAATGATGTTGAGTATGAAGTCTATCCCTCTCTTGTTTGAGCTATACAACTATAGCCTCCTTAGGGATCTTGTTCCGTAACACCTGTAGATCCTCACGCAACCCCAAAGGACTGAAATCTGACAAATTATCATACCACATCCAAATGTCATCTCCATCCCCTAACCTATACTTCAAGCAAAGATAAACCAGTTCCCTAAGATTCAATATGCCCTTAAAAATCCACGAATAACAACGGTTACATTGTAGCTGCCAAAAACTTTGAGTTTGAAGGTGGAAAATCTACACCTATTTCACCCACAAGGCTTCCTTATCTACAAATAATCTCTAAATCCTCTTAAAAAGCATAACCTATTGCATTTGAGGAATAGAAATGACACTAAAACCCTTATGCTTCTTAGGAAGGATAATTTCACTCTATTTCACTTTGGTCCCTTTACAATTCTTTGTTTTTCTAGGCCAAAAAAATGATTTTAATACCCTCCTTATATCCCTAATCACTTTCTTTGGAAGTACCAAATAGGTTACCCACTATATATGCATACTATTCAATACAAAAGTGACAAGAGTGACTCTAGCAGCTAAAGACAAGAATCTATTATGCCAAGCAAGGATTCGAGCTTTCAAATTTTCTATCAAAGGTATAAAATCTGAATACTTAAGCTTACCAGCGGTAATAGGGACTCCCAAATAGCAAAAAGGGATTCTCTGTCTTGCAAAGCCCACCATATTACTTATCCATTTAGAATTTTGAATATTAGAAAACACGTACACCCCACTCTTCTGCTCATTTATCTTCATCCTCGACCAACTAAAAAAAGTGGACACCATGTTTATCATCATCGTAATAACTTGAGGTTTAGCCTTATAAAATAAGATAACATCATTAGCATAAAGAAAGTGGGACACCTTCAACTCTCAACATTTATAATGATACTAGAACAAACCATTACTAGCCATAAGTTTAGAATCAGGCCTTGAAAAACCCATACTGAATTGCAAAATCAGTATATTGTCAATGCTTCTTGATAGCAAAAAAGCTCCCTGAGCCTTATTGACCACCTCTGCCAACACCACTTTCAATATCTCATCCAGTAAAGTAGCAATAATTTTATAGACCATTGAGCAACAAGAAATTGGGTGGTAATCCGTAATCATCGATGGCCTCTCCATCCTAGTAACTAGACAAATAATTGTATGGTTAATCTCCTTTAGCAAAGAACTAGAAGAAAAGAACTCCAATACAACCTCCGTTAAGAGAGGCCCCCTTGAAAACTCATAAGGACCTGGCATTTTAGAAATATGTAACCAAAACACCACCTCTTTCACCTGAAGTGTTGTATATGGTGCAATGAGCATCTCTTGCATCGATTGATCTGGACAATACTCTATCACATTTCTCACCCTAAGCCCACTTTGCTGGATTATTGTACCCTTTACGAAGTTGGCAAAGTAATGATGAATATTGTTAGAAATCTCTTGTTGATCAAAAATCATATTACCTATCTCATCCTTCAATTCCATGATGGTATTCGTATTCCTTTGTGCTAATAAAGAAGCCTGAAAGAATTTAGAATTGACATCCCCTTCTTTAAGCCAAGTCTGTCGAGGTTTCTATCTCATAATAAAATTCTGCAATCTCAAAGCTTCTTAGCATCAATTGATCCACTTTTTGAATCCGTAATCTGACATTATGAGGATCCAAATAACACTTATGCTAAATATTTGTCAAAGCTTTACTCAACTCTTTCAAATCCTTAGCCCTTACTTTACTAAATTGCTTGATAGCTATTTTAGCAAACTTCAGTTTCTACATTAGTTGGAAAGCTTTGAACCCAAACACCTCACGATGCTAATCCCTATGGATAATTACCATGAATCCTTCAACTTGTGTTAAACCATTGAAGAATAAAAAATGAGCATCGAAATTTGTACCAACACTCAGTTGACAAATCAAAATAGAAGTATGATCCGAACATAGTGGGTCCCCGAAGAAAGTCGATGCTTTAGGGAAGGAATTGAGCCAGTTGTGATTCACCAATGCACGGTCTAATTTTTCCCTTAAGAACAAATTCCCCTATTATTTATTATCCCATGTGAACCATTTTCCTGATCCTTTAAGGTCCACTAAATCAACTCGTTGAAGAAACTGAGAAAGCTCCCTCCCTGTTCTAGGATAAAAACTTAAACTTGCACTTCACTTAACTTTATTTGAATTTAAACAACAATTAAAGTCTCCCAGAACTAACCATGAAAGTTGCATACCCAAATGAATTACCCACAAGTCCTCCCACAACTTAGCCCTTTGAAAAGCAAAATTAGAAGCATAGATAATTGTAACTTCAAATTGAAACCTTCCTATTAGCCAATAATGTAAATGAATGTATTGCTCACTCATTTGGACAACATGAACCTCAACCAGATCCTTATTAAACCAACATAAAATTCTGCCATTATAATGATAATCATGGTTAAAAAAAATCCATTTAGCACCCAAAAAAGTCAAACCTTTCTAAACTAAACCATTCTTTATGTTAGTCTCTAAGAGCTCCACCAAAATCGATTTTTGCTCTGCTATGACTTCCTGTACCATCAACTTCTTAATGGGGTCATTTAACCACCTTGTATTCCATACTAATATAGACATATATGGAGCTTGTTGGAAAAGACCTTCAGGGGATATAACCCCTTTATGCTTCTTCTTCTTACTCTTCTTCCGACCCTTACCCTTACCAACAATTACTACAATAGGCAAAGAATGAGCCACTTCTTCAAAATCTGGCTCTAGTTCCTTACCTACAATAGTAATTGGTTTTGAAGCTTCTATTGTAACATACTCTATAGAATCGGAATCTCCCTGAGTATAAGCTGATATTAAACCATTCCACTCTACTCTTAGGGATTCAGAATTAGTGAGAGGACAAGTATTAGAAGGCCCTTCTATAATACCTCTACCCCCTATATTTACAACAGTACTTTCTGGAATAGCCTCAAGATTGACCATCAACGATGGAGATGAATCAACATTTTTAACCATAACTTGCATTGTCTCTACAGAATCCACTAACCTCTTCCCTTATACCCTGATCTCCCCCTAGAATTTATCTTATCTCTTGGGGTCACCTGGTCCACCTTACCATTAGTTTTACCACCCCTAACTGCCTCATTACGTTGTTCAGTATTAGATGGACCCTCATGTCCCAAAGAAGCGGACTTTTCTAACAACAATTCCTCCTGTATCCCTGATTGAAAAACTCTACCTGTAGCTACCAATTTCTTTTCAGGTAATGGAGCCATCTTAGGAATCTTTATAAAGATTTTTGCACAACCAATCGCTCCATTGAAGTTGTTTGTGAATCCATGCAGAGGGGTTTACCCAAAGCACTAGTCAAATGACTTAGACTTTCAACCGTCCAATATTTCATAGGTAAACCATGAAACTGCACCCATAATGGGATAACTTCAATCGAGGCCCTGTCCAAACCCAAGCCTGATTTCCGTTGCTGCAAATATAAGGTTTGACCCTCAATGTGCCACGACTCTTGTTAGATAATCTCAGATAAATTAGAGTTCACCGAGAATTTGAACATCACCGAACCATCCTCTCTGAGCATAACTTTTAAGGCCCTTTTTACCCCAACAAACCTTAGCCCAAGCATTAACAATAGGGAAAGCCAACCTCTTAAACCAGAAGAAACCCACTAGAGCATTTGAACAAGCCCTAGCTCCCGCTTGTAACACCTCAATCGGAGGAGAGAAGATGTCATCTTGAATGACGTCTGGGTAATATTTTAGATCCCCTTTATTATGAAGAGCCTTGATCTTACTACTCTAAACCCCCATCATCGGTGAATGACCATTATTTTGACCCTCTGGAACCTTTTAACGCAACTGATAAAACCTCGGAATTACCTTTGAGTCGCTCACTAAAAAGGGGAGGGAATTCCTTTGACAACAATGATTCTTGCCCCTTCCCAATATTCTTTAAGACTGATCGAAGGTGACCCTCTGGTAAGGCTCTAGCCTCCTCAACCCTTGAAACCCCTAGGAAAATACCACAAGGGTCACACTAGGAAGCCGGTCTATCGAAAAGGAAAGAAGAAGGGTAGAAGAGTAATTTCACAAGAAAGCACTCGATTAAAATCGTAGAAAGATGTAGAGCTTCTCTCTCATTGTTTCGTTTGCCTTTATTTGTTTTATAGACGCATCGAAAAACAAAAGTCCAACCTTGCGTCAACCGTGTATGATAGGTAGATTACAGGAATCTAGTTGATCAAGTCAATTTTTAAGAATCTCTCCCCTTGTCTGATCACGACAAATAAGGAATCTTCATCCATCATTTTAAGTGCCTGTTTGGTTCGGCTTTTGGAAGGTCCAAAAGTACTTTTTTTCACCGCAAAAGCCATTTTAAGGAAAAAACGAGTGTTTGACTGAAAACTTCAAAAGTACTTTTACAGTAGAAATAGCTTTTCCAAAAGCTAAAAAACAACTTTTTCAAAAGCTAAAATTTGGAGTTTTTCAGAAAAGCTCCAAATTAGCTTTTTCGGGTAGACAATTCCCGTCACTGCCGTAACTAACAATTTTACCTTTTGATTCTCTCTCTTTCTTCGGTTCCTCACACCATACGAAATAACAATTCTTCGGTTCTGGCTTTTGATTTGAGCTATCGATTTGGTTTTCAGATTTTGAGCGCTTACTTTGTGGTGCTACCGTTGCGGGACGAGGGTGCAATCTCCTTAAGATTATCCAACCTACCGGGTCTCTTTGTTGGGTCACTCGTTCTCACTTTAATTGCAGCTCCTTTATCCACACTCTTC
>JANIPM010000008.1:64492397-64502933 GCA_027478405.1 Erythroxylum cassinoides
TTGAGCGATTAAAGTAAGGAAAGTGTATTAGGTATTAAGGAATGATTTAAAGATGATGTTAATTGGTTATGAGATGCATATTAAGGAAATGTGCCCGGGATTATCATTGAGCATGCATTGTACATAATCTATATATACATATGTGCATAAATGAGTACGTAGATGTGTGTTGCATGATATAAAAGAGCAATTAGAGCAACAACATTCAGATGTTGCTAGGACTTCGAGGCAACAGTTATCTGGAGCAAACTGCGAGTAATCTAGATGGTCTTAATATGATTATTTGTTTGTTTAAATTATTTATTGAATTATTTTGTGATGTGTATGTGCTGATTCAGAATAATTGAATGTCCGAGGCGTTTGATGCATGAATAACATTGGAAATGCTCATTGAATGTGAATTTGACTGAATATGTAATTTCTCAACTTAAATGTTGAATGCCAAACTAAGGTCCAATGATAAATGTGAATGTTATTGATTGAACACAATAATTGATTGAATATGTATGGTGCATTGCGTTACATGAATGCATGAAAGATAAAGGCAGTTATTACCGGAGTCGCTAGTAAAAAGAGCTTAAAGTTTAGAACATGCTAAAACCTCTGGATCAATATGTAAAATGAGCCATGTATCCCCAACGGATAAGGGACAATATTAATGAGCACGGTATCCACAACGTATACGGGACAGTGAAAAAGCCACTTAGTTACAGCATCAAAAATAAACGAGCATGAGTCTCATGAGCATTGTATATACACTTGATGTATGTACGAATTGAATGACTGTAATGTATTATTGAATTATGTTGAATGAGAAATGTGAAAATTGTGTACAAGGTGTTTTGTGATGCTATATAATGATAATTGAAATCATATGAACTATGTGATTGCATGGATTGTTGTGTTATGTGATATGAGTGAACCATCAAGGATGGTTAACTTACAAAGTTCACAAAACTCACAAAAAATTGCACATTGACTTTTCAGGTTCGAGAGAGACGATATAGCTTTTGAGTCAATTTAGAAGAGAACTAGTATCGGTTTTGGATAGAAGATATGGCTCAAAGGTCGGTTAGCTAAGACTGAGAGATTTAGATAATTTTCTGTATAATTCCTCATGTATGTAGTATGTTCTGTATATAAAGATGTAAACTCTGATTAGTTTTTGATAATGTATATATATGGATGTTGTTGTAAAGCCACAATGTATATATTGTTTAAGAAATGAAATGAGGAATTTGGGTTTTAGCCATGGTGATTCTTATGTTTTAATTTATGATGCCATCAGTAAGTGAAAGTGATGTAGCTAGTGCATTGTTTCCATCGAGCATGTGCTTGAATGTTGGAAGGGCGTATGGGCACAAATGTTTGATGGGAGTGGGGTGCCACATAGAAGATTGCATATTTCTATTGAGCTACTCCTTGAAAAAATTGAAGTAGTCGAAATAGATGTAAGACAACTTGGTAGTGGGCCTAAGTGTTTACACTAGGGTCTTCCTTCATAGGCATTCTCAGTATGTAGAAATATAAAGTCCACAACCTCTCCTAGATCAAGGTCAGTAATGTCCCACTTATGACAAGGAAGATCAATCCTACCTATGGGAAGTACATTCATAATGTTTTCCAAAATTTCTTCCATAATCAAGATCTCACACTTACGAACCCAAGAAATTATTGTCAGCTTTCCATCAATTTCTTCTTTTCTCATATGTGCATAAAAACATCTAACCAGGTCATCACACACTGTTTCATTCAAGTTCACAAAATTTTTCCAGCCAACAATAGTAAGAAAGGAAGAGATTGGAATATTGATTTCATAAAAAAGGTCAGGAGGCAAGATGCGTCCAGCTACCATCTTTCTCTTCTTGTAGTATATCTTGTACCTTACTTCAGCTTCCATCGACTGAAACAACTTCACTAGCGCTAAGGACTCTCCCTTCTGGGATACGATGAGTTTCTTTAATTTTATCCTTTTAGCCTTAAGGATTTCTTCAAAAATGACTTCTTAAAAAATTGGCTCATCCCTAACAATTGGGCCCTTTATGATTTCTTGCCTTTTTCTTTTTTGTGAATCTTCTTCCTCTTTCTTTTCGGCCTCAAGGGTTTTTTCTTGTACAGTTTGCTTTGCCACACTTGCTCTAGTACCTGATCTCATTATTAACGTAGTCAGTTCTTTGTTTGATCCATCATTGTTTACAACCTAGTGCACTTTAGGCACTTTCTTATCCTTAGGAATAGGTTTAGGAGTAGTGGAAGGAGGAGTAGTGGTCAGAGTAAGGATGGGTATATGAAATCTTACTTTTTTCACTTGCTCCCCCTCTCTAGAGGATTCTTCTATTTCTTTTTGTTCTTATTCTTCTTTTTCTTTTCTTCTTTGTTTCCTTCTTCTTCTTCTTCTCCATTAAAGTTAGAGACAAAATATTGTTAGACTAAAGGTTCATCATTTTCAGGGGATGAGTCCGAGTCTGATTCTAAGGATAACATAGCCAAATTCTTTTTTTTTTCTCTCCTCTGGAGTTTCCTAAATAGGTGTTTATGAAGTTTGGGGCTCAGAAGAAATAAAAATAATTTCAATAGGAGTGTTAAAGGAACCTACTATTGGAACCAGAGAAGAGGACTTAGAAACAAGAGTTTGTTCATGGCTAGAAGTTGAAGCCATGATTCTTATCTGTCCCTTTGGTTTTGTTCATATCATTGAGGTTTAGGAGTTTTTGGAGGAACGAACAGAGAGAAGGTAGAAATTTAGGGTGCAAAGAGGAAAATAATGACGCTTTTGAGGAAAAAAAATGATGAGCAGAAGAGAGTAGTCTATTTCTACTATAGTAAGTGATTCTTAAGCATTGATCTTATTTGAGGATAAGCAATCGTAGACACCAAAAGAGGAAATATGATGTGTATCTTCTATCAAACACATATGGAGAGCTATTCAAACAGCACACACATTTTAAAAGTTGAAACGACACCATGAATAACTTCTTTTTTAGGACACGTATGCCCTATTATGTTAAACTGAAACAATCCTTATAAAAATACAAGGGACCTTCTAAATTAGAAGAAGCCTACTAAACTAAGAGGAGGTCTTGAAATTGAGAGGAGCCTTCTAAACTAGAAGGAGCCTACTAAAGGATCAGACTAGAAGGAGCTTTCCAAAAGAGAACTAGCATAGAAGAATTATACAAAAATAATATCAGATAGTTTGCACATACCAAGTTCTTTTCTTAACATGCAAAATCTATCTTCAGAGAGTGACTTAGTGAAAATACCAGCTACTTGATTTTAGTATTAACATGTAAAAGATCAATGGTTCCTTCTAAAACATGATTTTTAAGAAAATTCTGCTTGATTTTTATATGTTTAGTCCTATAATGATACATAAGGATTTTTGAAAGATTTATTACACTAGTATTATCACATAATATAGGAATATGATTAAAGCTCAGAGAGAAATCCTGGAGTTGATACTTCATCCATAAGATTTGAGAACAACAACTAAGAACTACTATATATTCCGCTTTAATTATTGAAAGCGTTGTGCAATTTTGTTTCTTACACGACTAAGAAAATAGACATCCTCTAAGAAATTGACAGTGATAACTTGTACTTTTTTGATCAACTTTATCACCTGATAATCTGCTTCACAATAGCCAACTATGTTAAAAGAATCAATTTTGGATACCATAATATGAAATCCACAATTTCGTGAAGATATCAAAAGATCCTTTTAACTACTTAAATGTAACATACCACTCTCATAACACATATGCCCGAACATACCCATGGATAGTCAATAATATACTCTACAAAAATGATATGTTAGGACAGCCGCATTAATACATCTGAGGCATCAATATATCTTAAACTTTTAAATATCCATTTCTTTCACAACATAATAAGTCACATATGTCATTAACATTCCGAGTTCAAATAGACATTACACAATAGTTTTGAACTCAATCCCAAAACATCATATAGTACAAAGATTATACACTAGAGACAATGTGTGTCATAACATGGAATGCTAATACAAAAGACATCTATCTAGACTCCATAAGTATCAACTGATCAAACCTTTGAGCCATTCTTGTCCTAAAAATGACAATACTAGAATTCTACTAGATTGTCTTAGTAGCTAGAACTCCCTTAATCCTGAAAATCAACGTTGCAATTTTGATGAGTTTGCGAACTCAGTGAGTGAACCATCATCAATGTGCTCACTCAAATCAGAATATATAAATAAGTATATAACCCAATTCAACAAGTACATCATGTAAATCAGTAATTCATACCACTTCACATTCCTCATTGATTTAGACAATTCAATAATTCATCTCAATTCAATAAGGCATATCAACTCAATCATTTGATACACATAGGGATGCATATACAAATGCACTTATGGTTTCCATTCTCTTTTTATTTTGTTATGACCAAGTGCCTCTCAACCCAATTTACTGTCCCATATCTATTGTGAATACCGAGATCATATCTGGCCCGTATCCATTGTAGATACCAAGTGTAACACCCCACTACCATAGATTACATACCGGAACACCCTGTGGACATTCCAGTACATAACCTATAGTAATGATATGTTAGAGCAAACACATGTCCAACTTAGTTATGGAATCAATTATTATACATAAAAATCATCAATTCTAAAACCAAACTACATTCCTTATTTCATTTCTTAAAAGCCAAATATACATCGTGATTTACAAAACCATCCGAATATGTACAATGTCAAAACCCTATACATAACACACTGCGTAAAAGAGGAATTGTACAAAAACTACTAACTAACCCTTCAGTCTCAACTGATTGACTTTTGAGCTATTTCTTGACAAAGGTACAAGAATTAATCTTCTCGTAGAGTTTTTCTGTCTCTAATGTTCTCTCTTGAACCTGGAATATCAACGTTACAATTTTGATGAGTTTTGCAAACTTAATGATGTAACCATCCTCGATGATTTACCCAATTCATATCACATATCAAATCATATAAGCACATAATTCACAACTTTGCATTTAACAAATTGCACTGCATATCATATATTTCTCATATCCCAATCTCATTTAATTACACATCCATATTACAATTCAATCATTCAATCACACTTAATAAGTGTATATGCGATGTTCATATGACCCACTTTCAATTATTACATTGTTGTGACTGAGTGCCTAAACTTTCCCGTATCCACTATGGATACCGGACTCATTAATACTATCCCTTACCCGTTGTGGATACATGGCTCATTGTACATATCGAGCCTTTGGCTCTATACCACATTACAGAGCTTTAAGCTTATATTTAATGGCTACTCATATCACAACTATCTTTATCTAATCATGCATTCAGGTATGAAATGCTTCACAATAATATTCAATCATTCATTATTTCAATCATTCCCATTCTCAATCTTATTCCCATTCAAACACATTTATAGTCCCATTCCCATTTATCATATTCAATCAATCATTCATAATTTAAATCACAATTATCATCAGACCTTAGTCCGACATTTAACAAACATTTTGAGTAAACACATAGTCAGTCCAAATTCACATTCAAGGAACACTTCAATATCACATTCATCAATCAATACCTCAGACCTTCATGTCTGGAATCAGTACAATCAAATTCACATTCAAATCGCAAACACTCCCAATATAGTCCCGAATATCAAACTCCTCGAACAATTAATTGTTTGGAGTCATCAATGTCACAATCATATCAATATCTAATCAATATAGAAAAATCAAGTTTAATCAAAATATTATGAATAGAACACGTTTCTAAATCGAGGTCATATATCTAGGTTACTAACAAATCGCTCTAGAAAGCTATTACCTTGAAGTTCTGACAATGTCTGGATGATGGCGCACAACGTGCTCCTCTATAAGATATAATACATACACATATCAAATTTTGCACAATTATGAATTCATTTATGCACATTCATGTATAGTGAATATGTAAAATGCATGGTTGTGACAATTCCGGGTTCCTTAACATTATTCTTGTCACAAAACTCATTCATATATCAATACTCAACTAATCAATTCAGATTTGTCTAAAAACATACTTTCTGGTCCACTTTGCATGATTATTCTCATTAAGAAATTGAAGTAATTTGATAACACTTTCTTCTAAAAAATTGTTCTACCATGTCTTAAGTTTCCAATGATACTAAGATCATGCAATTTGGTTCAGTATTCCAAAAGTTATGCTTAAAATACTATAGACTAAGTACATTTGAAATTTTGGCTAGGGCATGATCATGCATTCAAATTGTACAACTCATATCTCTCAATTACAATATCCAAAAATTACAAAATTTATACCAATTGAAATCTAAGAAAATAAGATACAACTTTTATGAAGACAACTTTGTTTGATTCGTCCTACATCAATACAGTTCATTAGATAACAACATGATATGATTTCTATCATAGGTAGGGTTATAGCCTAAGCCAAAACTCAATTTCAAGCTAAATTCAAGACCCTTAAGGACAGAATTCAAATTCAATTTCTCTTAGAAATTTTGGAAAAATGTCTCTACTTCAATTTAAGTCAATAATCATCTCATTCATAAATCTACATATCAAAATATATCTAAAATATCAAAGCATGTTCAGTAAAAACATTCCAATTATCAAATTCCAACACAGTCAATCATTAACATCATATGGCATTCATCCTAATTCATCTTCATCAATTCTCTATTATAACATTCCATATACACTAATCTTTTGCTTACTTGTTTAGTTCTAATCCCAGCTCAAAAATCACTCTAAATCAGTACTCCATACATTTAAAATCATCACACATTTAAGATGGAATTAAATGACTTTCAGCTATGATGAAACAACAATAATCAGCTTGTTCTTTAGTTATTTTGTGAAGGGTAAAAGCATGTATTTAGTGTGGTCATTTATCATAGAATCAAGAAAAGGAGAGATAGAAGCAAGTTTCGGTGGTTAGAGATGAGAAGAGAAGAAGAATGAGCTAGGTTGAAACAACACTGCAGAAACGTTACACCTAAGGTGCTAGATGCCACTTATCCCTTACATAAGCTACCAAATGTCACCTAATTACTAGTCCATTTGTAACTCAATCATTGCTACCATTTGTCAATTAATTACTCATGCTAAATGTCACTCTTTTATTTATGCCATTTGTCACTAATTCATTAGTCCACGTTTCACATTATAATTGGTCTATATTTCAACACTTTTTCTAGTCCAAAAATAATCCAAATTTCCAAAATATCCGAAATATGACCATAATTGCTAAGTCAATTTTAATACTCCCCAATTTAATTTCCAAGACAATAAAATCCACAATTCACATTTATAGATCAAATTTACCCAAAACACATTATGAATTTAAGACATTTCTAGTAGTAATGCTAATTTATAAGTTAGTGGTCCTACTCTCCCACTAATCTCATAAAGACCAATATGTCGAGGGCTTAACTTTCCCTTTTTTTTCCGAACCTTAGCACTTCTCGCCAGGGCGACATTCTCAAAAATACCTTATCTCCTACTTGATACTCCTTATCCCTCTGATGCTGGTCTGCATAACTCTTTTACCTATCTTGAGCCGCCTTAATTCTTCTGTAGATCAATTTTACCTTATTAATAGTATCTTCAATCAACTCTAGGCCTTCAACAAACCTTAAGTGTTGGACCTCGTTTTTAGAACCCAACAATCCAGATGTATCATAAGACGTGAGTGTATTATCCTATAAGGTTATTTCCATGGGATCTCCCTGGCCAACATCGGTTCATCTTCACTCTCTGATACCATGAGTGTTGGGCCCCAATTTCGAACTATTCTTATACTGAAGTAGTATTTTGCTGCTCAACTTCCATCTAGAAATTGAAATTAATAGAGACTGAATAAAAATTTTATTTTTCAAAATTTTTATATCCCTATGTCTCTAGTTTATACTGAAATAAGAATCGTCTCATTCGGAGCTCTACAGATCAAGATATCATCAAAATACCAAAGTATGTTCAGTAAAATCTCCTATTCATACTCTTCCAAACGATACCCTTACTTTCTTTCCATACATCTTTTTCAAATCAACACAAAAGGTTTTAAATTTCTATGGTGATCAATAAAAATGTGTTAGGAATCCAATGTTTGAAAAATCAGGTCATTTGGAGGTCGGATGACAAAGTTATGACCAAAAGAATCAAACATGATTATGTCCTCAATCATATTGTACCTATCTTGGGACAATTAGCATAACTTTCACGAGAGATGTTAGATTAAGTTCATTTTATGATGGTTTCGAAGAGAAATTCGATACCTACAAATTTTGTGAATACCTTGAAGAATGAGTTTTCCATCTAGAGGGCTAAAATCTTGAATTTCCAAAAGTGTAGGTGGATTAAACGAAGGAGTTCAGCCTAAGCTGAATCAGATGAAGGCAAAAGGGATTCAGCCTAAGTTGAATCAGACGTAGGGATTTAACCTAAACTGAATCAGATGAAGACAAAGGGATTCAACCTAAGCTAAATCAGATGAAGGGATTCAGCCTAAGTTGAATCATACGAAGGCAAAGGGATTCAGTCTAAGTTGAATCAGAAGGGATTCAGCCTAAGATGAATCAGACGAAGACAAAGGGATTAAGCTTAGGCTGAACTAGACGAAGACAAAGGGATTTAGCCTAAGCTGAATTAGAAGAAGAAAAAGGGATTCAGCCTAAGTTGAATCAGATGAAGGGATTTCTACAGGGTCTTCCTTACATCACCAAAAGTTCTAAATCACTAACTACGCTCTCCAATGCATCTCCAATGATTCCTACTTCCATTCTGACCTCACTTATAATGATTATATCTCTTAACTCCGATGTTCAAAAATTTCATGCTTTATATCAATGGAAAGCTAGAAAGATAATCTACAACTTTTAAGAAGACAACTTTGTCCAATTCAACCTAGATTAATACAGATTTTCCCCTGAAATTATAACACCAAATTTCACTTATGAAAAACTTGAAGTTTGCACTGTACAACCTTGGAATGTCATGAGAAAAACCATTCAACTACCAATATTATTTCATTTAAACTCTCTGATCCCTACTCATTTGACTTATCCCTTACAACTAATTCTCATCATTCACAAAAATCCTATCTTTCCTTTCCATAATATCTCACTTATATATATGACAATAATTCATGTTCAAGATTCATCATCTCAAGTTGATAACTTCTTCAAGTATACCTAATTTCAACTCAACATCATCCATACATAATTCGTATTTCCTTAACATCATAAGATAAGCGTTTTATAAAACTTCAATGGGCTTTCCGAACCAAAATACAATATTTCGCAAAATCTCAATATACATAAAATTCTTAAACTATAATTGCTCAACATGCGACCACAACCTTGTTTTACATAAATTATTCCAAAACAAAACAAAACATGCAAATCTAGAGTGATGCCTTGACTCTCTTTCACTTGATCTCTTGCTCATAACCTGAAGAGGGGACCGAGGGGGGTGAGCTTAAAGCTCGTGGGTATCAATTTTATAATGGAGAATAAGCAAAATCATTGAAATGTTTATTTGTAGTAGAAATTTTTATACTGAACTCATAAAACGTATAGTTCTCAACCAAATTCACAATTCTAGCACCAAACTCATAATTAAAACATTATCACATAAACATAGCATATACATTTGACCATCAAAGCATAACACTCAATTATGCACCATTCTTAACAATTCTAAGATGCAACGCACAAACAAATGGCTCGAGAGTTCCATGGAACGAAAAGGAGAAATCGAAGTTTATACCGTGAAAAAAATGAGTCCAATTTTTCAAGATCTCATGACCTCAAGCGGGCTGTCGGGAGAAGGCTATAGGTCAACCTGCACGTGACTAATGAAACGTTCCTCTCTTGCCCAAACACAATCAAATTTCAATGTTTAACTCATTTCACACATATTCATACTTTTCATGCTCATCATGCCTTTTCCTCTTTTCATTTATATAAAATGCCATGACATTTTTCAAGCATACATAAAAAGTTTCAATGCATTTCCTTCTTCATTTCGAAATTGGTCAACAAAATTCATATACCAAACATATAAAGATTTCTCAAATCATTTAAATAGCAATCATGCAACATTTATAAACCAAATGAAATCGTTTAATTCTCTTGCTTTTGAAAACTTTGTCATGGCTCATTACTCAATCATAAACATGTAACTGTAGCGCCCCCTTACTGTAGGGTACACATTGGGACGCCCGAGGGTCACTCCGACACGTAATCCACGATAAAGGTGCACTACCGGACAAACCGACTAAAATCCACATGGCATCGCAATAATTTAAACCACAATATAACAGAATTTCTAAATTTTAAAAACCATAATATCAATCTTGATACAGTCATCCAACAGCAGAATAGACAAGTCTATCTGTCCCCTAAACAAAACCCAAAAAGGAAACTGATACAAACGTCTATACTAAGTCATCCTCAAAATCCATCCCAGCTGACCGACCTGTGTGCCATC
>JANIPM010000008.1:64511398-64522155 GCA_027478405.1 Erythroxylum cassinoides
TTGATATATTGGTTTTAAATATTTAGTGATTTTCGATATTGTGAGTGTTATTGTTGCGATGCCATGCAGGTTTTAGTGAGATGTTTTCGCGTAGTGCACCCTTATCGTGGGTTATGCAACGGAGCGTACCTACGGGTATCCCGATTCATACCTTACGGTGAGGGGGCGCTACAAGTATGGTTACTTCCTTCTTCATGATGATTACGGAAGTTTCATTTAAAGGTTCATCATCTCTCATCTTGATGTTCTTCGTTACTCTTGCCTTAGTTCTTAACTTTTTTAGCATTTTATCTCATTTTTTGATGACTTCCTTTAAAATATTAAAACAATTAGCTTGTCTAATGTCATAATTAAGAATAAATTGAGTTTTATTACTTGAAAATAATAGCTCTTCATCTCTAATCATAGGTATGAGTTCACCTTTCCTAACATTTATTATCACACCTATTACAGGGAGGAAGGGCTTACCTAAGACTAAAGTTTTTTTCTCATCTTTATCTATATCTAGAATACAAAAATTAGTTGGAAAAACAAACCTATCAATTGTTTCATGGCATTCTCTTTAATACCCCTGTGACTTTTCATCGAGTTATTTGTAAAATACAATACTTTTCTACTAGGTTTTGGTTTATCTAGTTTCAATCTTTTTTGAATGGTATATTACGTTGATGCTTGAATCTAAATTCACTAATTCTTTATTAATATCAACACCACTAATAATGGAAGAAATATTAAAATTTCATATGTCATCCAATTTTAGTAGTATGGCGTCTTAAACAATTTTGATGTTGCCTTCCTTTAATTTTGTCTCTAAAACTTCCTCCTCAAGGTCCTCTTCTTCTTGATCTTCCTTATACTCCTATTAAGTATTGATTTCTTTCTTCATATTTTTTATTATTTTTTTCATGTAAGATATTCTTAGCCATTACTCTCTCATTAGTGTTTACATCTTATTATCTTATTTCCTTTTGGATAGCAATCAATTCCTCACCCCTTCAGGTAACATCCTTCACTTATTCCCCAATTTTGGGCATTATATCACTAGGCAATGTATCTTGTGATCTCTTAATTATAGCGTTTTTCAATTGACCAATTTGAACTCCAATACTTCTTATTAAAGTTTTATGATTTTGAAATTAATAAGTAGTCTCTTGCATGATGCTCTCTTCGTCTCTGCTAGAATTGGCTTCTTCTCTCATCATCTCTTTTAGAATTAGCTACTTCTCTTGTTTCATATGTTATTGAAATATTAAAGGGGGTTGTTTTTAAGGTTGTTGTTTGCTTCATTAGAAATTTGGATAATTGTTCTATCCCAAATTATATTTCTTATTATGGGGATTGTTTTGCCTATGGAAACTTCCTATAAACTCAAATTGCTATATCAATTTGGTCACATGATTTCTAGCTTAACATTTTATACCTTTGTGTCCTCCCCGAAATAATA
Organism: Erythroxylum cassinoides; assembly: GCA_027478405.1. NCBI lineage: Eukaryota > Viridiplantae > Streptophyta > Magnoliopsida > Malpighiales > Erythroxylaceae > Erythroxylum > Erythroxylum cassinoides. The sequence continues at coordinate 64,512,843 of JANIPM010000008.1, forward strand.
TGTAACTCATACTTGATTTTGTCTTGGCAATGAGCTTAAATTTTCTAGTTTTCTCACTATCACCTCTATATGAGCTGTTAAAGCAGTCATAGTGTCTACATTATGGATGCCTTAATTTTTTCATTTTTTTCTTTCCTGACTACCTCTTATAGTTTTTCATTTCCATCTCTTCCATTAACTTTAAGAAGCCTATAGATTCTTATTATTCAATGTTCCAACCATTATGCCATCTACCATTTGCCTTATAGAATTGATCGTTATATTTTAGAAGGTCTAGAATTTTATCTTTATAAGAAAGGCATAGTATGGAAACTTCCTTAACATATCCTTGCATCTCTCCGATGTTTCATACAATCTATCATTTTTGAATTGCTAGAAAGAAGAGATATCATTCCTCAAATTCGTTTTTTTATGGCCAAAAGTATTTAGCAAGAAACTTCATTATAAGACTCTCCAAAGTAGTAATTGATATGATAGTAATAGTTTCAACAATTGTTTTGCCCGATTCCTCAATAAAAATGGGAATAACCTTAGTTCGATGGCATCATCAATTGCCATATTGATATTGAGTGTGTTATAGATCTATAGGAAATTGGTGATGTGCGAATTAGGAATCACCCATATCAAGGCCTAAGTTTGATTGTAAAATTTCACATCAAGGTTTAAGCAAGACATCTATTCATAAATCAATCATCATCATACTCATTAAAGCACAAGTTCATCAATTAACCACAATCATCAACCACTTAACAAGATATCATTTTCTTAAATAAGCAACATCACATCAAGAATTAAGAATCCATATAACTCGATTTCATTACACATACCCTTCGTCAACTTTTTATTCATTTCCACTAAATCATTAATCTTGGGATCCTTATTTCATTACCTAAGTCACCTCACTTAGGTCTTTTGCCTAAGCCACCTCACTAGAGTCTTTGTTTAAGAAAATTTGTCTAAGTCACCTCACTTAGGTCTTTTGCCTAAGCTAACTCACTTAGGTATTCGCTTGAGAAAATTTGCCAAAGACATCTCACTTAGGTCTTTTGCATAAGCCACGTCATTTAGGTCTTTATTTAAAAATTTTTGCCTAAGTCTCATCACTAAGGTCTTTCAATCATTTCATTTAATCAATCCATTAATTATCAATTTTTTTAATGAAGGGCACTTCACTTCACGTTACATTTTCAAACAAACAAACCATTTTTACTATAGCAAAAAGCTTAAGGCACATGCTATAAAATTTTAACACATTCTAATAATTAAGAAAAAATTCATACATAATAGCATTGAAAATTTACCAAATTTCTCACGAATATTCACATATTTCCTACACCATCCATTTCACAATGACTTAACAAAATCACAAATTTTACTCATAGATTAATAAATTCTCATCAAGCACAAGATGAAAATTCATTTAGATATAAACCATAAATTTTTTCACACTTATTATTCACAAAACCACACACAGATACACACACACACACACACACACACACGCGCGCGCGCGCGCACACATGCATGTATTTGCACAATTTTCATATTGATCATCTTCCAAAATTCAATTTTTGTAGTCCCCAAAATTAGCTCCCATCAATAGAGCACATATGATGCCTTAACAGCCTTACAACATATGGTAAATCAGTTATATCTCCCAAATCATTACGAATTTATCTAAACTACTTTGCAAAAAAATATCCAATGTCTAAACCTATAACTTTTATGTTTTAACCAACTTTTGAATTGGTCCATATTTACTTAAATCATTTGCATAATCTTGGACTCAACTTTAACCCTTCTAGACATAATAGTTTTAGAATTTCAACCATACGTATTAACTTGGAAATTTAGGCACTCTTTTTATGGAAATAAATTAGACATGTTTATATACAATTTTTATGTTTTACCCTTTGTGATATTTGTAACTCTTTTCCCCTAAAAAATTAGAGCAAAACAACTAAGGTATTCATGTCCAAATCATAACAACTACACTTATTAACTTATATCTCACAAACTAAACAATATTTCCTCAAACCCTTTTATAGCCAATTTGAACATATATAAACAGCCATGAAAGATCAACATTTCTAGTAAAAAAATATCAAAATGATCATATAAAATTTTGTTTCAAGAGGGCTTTAGGAAGGGATACAATCTCACTCACATATTGTTGGAAATCAAGTCTCCTTCTTCCTCCAAACCTCTTCATTTTTTTCCTTCCTTCACTCTCTTTTCCTCTTCTCCTCTAGGAGTGTCATTCTTTTCTGTCCTAAATCCTCCTTTTTTGTAACTCTTAACCCTAAGTAACATATTTTTTAAAAAAAATTACATTGATGCCTTATAATTTGAAATTCTGATTATACCCTTAATGAGCATCTCTCCACCTATTGCTTCCTTTTGTCCTTAATTGTCCATTCACTCTTTATTTTTATTTTAATATATTTTCACATATTTTATCACTTAAAGACATTAATTACAATAAAATAATTTTCATATAATAAATACAATTTATTTCACTGCCAACACATTTTTCTCCAATTCATTCACTAACATTAATTATTCTTAACTTTTCTCCAAAAATTTTAAGTCACCAAATTTACCCTCAAGTTTCCACCAATTATTCACAAAATATATCCTTATTAAACTAATCATAGAAAAAAAATTGAAATTCCACTTCAAATACAAAATACTAAAAAAATCAAGTTTAAGAATGTAAATAACAGGAAAAAAAAACACACTATATGGGGAAATATAAATTAATAGGACTAAATAATAATTGAGAAAACTAAACAAAAATTTATGGTGTGGCGCTTGGTTATGGATTTGTCTATTTCCTTTTAGGGAGACACTAGGCTCCAACATACTTATAACCCTAGGTCATGGATCTTTATGTTTCTTTTGAAATTAGTACATGGTATTTGGCATGACAGTGTCGCCAGATCGTGGATTATACTATTTCTCTTATGATTAGCATATGGTCTCTAGAAGAGTCGTGGATAAGGTCGTGTTTCTCTACATAATTTCTTTAAAACCACATAGTCTCTATAGACTGTGTCCCTTGTTATACTTGATTCATCGGGATACAAGCCGATATATAGATGTGCATCAAATCATATTTTTAAAAGAATTATGATTTTCTTCATGTTTTTACTTGAAATAACTTCTAATTATTTAATAATTTTATTCTACACTTAACTATCATAATTGCATGAAAAAAAATAAAAATTAAGTCAAAAGATAATTTAATATGAAAATCAAGCAAAATACTTAATAAATTATTTTTCCTTGTACATCACATACCCTAGTCATTTCGTGTCAAATCTATCTTTATGTTTGTTTTAGTGTAATATATTTTGATCTTGATAATATATTGCTCGAATTTTTATTGGTGTAATCCACTTTGTTCATGAATTTTATTGTTTATTGATCCATAGATTTTTCCTTTATTACGGTTATTCTTTAAGGTTTGGTTTCACTTTTAAAAGTTGTTGCATACTTGCATTTTTGTTTGTCATATTAGCTTTAAGTATGTTTATTAAAGTCAATCTAACATGTTCCTATGAATTTGCTTTGTTAGTTTCTATGATGATGGTTGAGTTGTTTTTTCATACAAATACAATGTTTCTTTTATCTTTATGTTTACCATTCTAAAGTCTAAAGTGTTTTTTATTTTCTTTCTATTTAGTAATACAGTATCAGTCAATTATTTTACTACCTTTAGCAAATTTTATATTCCAACTATTTACGTGGTGTTAGTAGTTTAGCTCAGTTTTACCTGGTTTTGATTCTTGCCTATGTTTGCTTATGGTCGCCAAGTGTTTTGATCTCAATCTTTGCTTATAGTTATTTCCTTTGACTTTTACCCTTGAGCATCCTATCTAGGCATATAGATTGTTTCTAGCCAATTAATAAATTTATGGACTGAATTCTAATTATTTTTATTTCGTTTTTTAGTTAAAGTTCTCTTTCTAATTGCTTTCATCAATTTCCTAGTGTTTGATCTTTATGTTGTATGAAGGTTACTTCTTTGGTTAAGGTTTTTTTTTCCCTCTCTCCCTCTTTTGGAGTTAATCATTAAGGTCATGGTTTTTAGAAACTCCCTAATAAAATTATACATAAGTCACATATTTTCAAAGACCCAAATTTTAGTGGTTTTTCTAAGATTAGAGATGTGGACTCAAGTTCTTAAGAACCCATTCAAAACTTAGGTTGAAAAACGAACTAAGATTGACCATGTTGCAGGCTTCCCATTGCACGTTGAATGCTTTAAATTTGTTTAAATATATGGATGCATGACTAGTTAAAGAATTGTGAAAAAGGAAGAGAAATCACCAAATGAGATTGGACCTAATTAAGACTGATAAAAGAACAAAATAAAATGTTAAAAAGTGGATAATATATAGGTTTTTAACTCAAATTTGGTATATTAGATCATTAAGTAAAATCAGTCAATTTCTAAACTTCAGAGATGCTCAATATCAGGAAGTCAAAGTTTAGATGCATTAGTTAAGGCCCAAAAAGTTTTTGGAATCTCCCATTTTCTTTAGTATCAAACTTGTTATAGCTATCATTAATTGAATCAATAGATAATGGTGGAGAAATAATCTGATTGAACTCAAAATAGAGTAAACATTAATTTCATGCTTTATGTCTAATCGAAACATTGTATGATAAAATGATTGAATTATACAGGAAAAATTATATACGGAAAGGTTAGTTAAAACTACTTTGATGTTCCTAAATATTTGAGTGCTCATGATGCATTACTAAACGTCAATCTTGATTTATGATTATAAATTGTTTAATTGAAGAATTAAAAATAAATTAAAATTAGTTTGAATTTATCTAATTCTAATTATGAATTAGAATTAAAATTTATAATCATTGCTAAAATTTATAATCATAAAGAACGAGTTGAAAAGAGCAAAGATATTTTAATCAAGTTGAACTTAATTGTAAAGTTTGAGAAACTTTATGATTAAATAAGGATCAATATAAGATATTGGATTTTATTTGGGCATATTTGATATTTAACTAGAATTATCTGTTTAGAATTTAATTTCAACTAATTTACTAAAATATCCAAAACTTATTATAAGTATGCTTAAGAATAGAGCTAGCAATTCTTACATAACCCTCTCTATAAGAGTTACAGAGTTCTCTCAACCTGTTCTGTGAATATCGTTAGAGGTCAGGCACTTGTGTAGCCACAATGGTTAAGATGAATCTATTTTAAAAACGGTTTATGGGATATGATAAGAAAAGAATCAAGCTTTGAAATAAAGTACAAATTATGATTCATGCATTGTTATGATTTATGTGTTAATCGTTTTATAGAATTAAAGTGATATTGGTTTTTCGAAAATCAAATTATAAACAAGTTTCGTAATTATTCTGCTAGGGTTAGAATTGGGTCCTATCCCAATTCCCAACATTTTTCTATTCCAACTATTTATGTGGTGTTAGTAGTTTAGCTTAGTTTTACTTGGTTTTTATTGTTGCCTAAGTTTGCTTATGGCCTTTAGGTTTTCTTAATCTCAATCTTTGCTTATAGTTATTTCTTGTGATTTTTACCCTTGAGCATCCTATCTAGGCATGTAATTATTGTTTCTAGCCAATTTATAAATTTAAGGACTTAATTCTATTTATTTTTATTTCCTTTTTCAGTTCAAGTTCTCTTCCTAATTACTGTCGTCAATTTGCTAATGTTTGATCTTTGTGTTGCATGAAGCTTAAGGGCTGCTTCTTTGGTTAAGTTTTTTTTTTTTTCTCTTTTGGAGTTAGTGATTAAGGTCATGGTTTTTAGAAACTCCTTAATATAATTAGACGTAAGTTACATACTTTCAAAGACACAAATTTGATATTTTCTATTATTTTTTTTTAGATTAGAGATGTGGACCCAGGTTTTTTAGAACCCATTCAAAACTTAGGTTGAAAAATGAGCTAAAATCTACCATGCTGCATGCTTCGTTCCCATTGCACGTTGAATGCTTTAAATTTGTTTAAATATATGGATACGTTACTCATTGAAGAATAGTGAGAGAGGAAGAGAAATCACCGAATGAAATTGGACCTAATTAAGACTGATAAATGAACAAATGAAAATGTTAAAAAGTGGCTAACAGGTTTTTAACTCAAATTTGGTGCAATACACAAATTCTGAACTTGAGGAATGCTCGAAATTTCGCAATGTTCCTTTCAGTACCTCTTGCGGACACTGAAATGTGAAGCGCGGTAGTCAGGAATTCCAGGGCAACCAGTGTGACACTGAACTGGCAGCTGTTGTAAGGGAAAGAAAATCGCCATTTGATCAAGTTGTTGCAGGTTTTGAAGTGCAGCACTGACTCACTATTCCCGTAAGCCTATTTGCAATCATCCTATAATCATCATGAAAAAATGAAGGAAAACGTCCCTCCCTGCATTGTCATTGATGACATTGGATTTGGATCCTGAGTAGGGTGATTAGGATTCGTGGATGACAACCTAACCAAGGTTGTCCCCCTACAGATATTTTACTACTTGAATCGCCTCACGTTCACGTTAATAGCCTCTCCAAAATGGTCCCCCCTAAAAAACATAAAATGGTATCGAGTACAACATAAGATCCGGAGAGCTTCAAGCCTTATTCGTCAGAACTAAACAAATCAATGGCCTGGTTCCCTACAAGTTACACTAGTCTTGATTGACTTGGTCGATCAATAATGCATTGTTTTACGAGTTGGAGGTAGATTCGCTAGCAGTACACACGATGATCACTTTGACTGTGCGCCGCATACAGGCGACCAATCCTAGTGTCCTGAGCATCTACGAGTTACCCTCCCGTAATTGGTCTGTTGCTCATCGTTACGTCTATCGAGAGAGCAACAGATGCGCAGATTGGCTGACCTCCCAGACAGCCCGCTTCTCTGTTGGGGTTACCTTTTTTGACATCACACTATTTGAGTGCCACCACTTTCTCTTTGAAGATCAGTCAGGGACTTGTATCCCACGTACTATTTTGTAATTCATACTATTTTGTAATTCACTCCGACTTTTCCTTTAAACAAAAATAATAATAATAATGCATTGTTTTAGAATGAAAACCATATGTAAAGATGCGTTCCCTATATTCTATCTTTTGGCTATTTTTACTATGTTACACCACATCCTCAATAAAAAATTGAGGTTTCTTTTTCTAATTATTCTAATATAAAAAATCGATCCAAAAATCAGGAAAAAATGATTAATAAAAATAAAAAGTAGTTATCCAAATTTTCATCCAACATATTATCTTTTATAGTATGAATTAAAAAATTATATTTTCTTTTAAAAGTAAATATTAACGTAGAGAATGTCCTCTTTAATAAAATTACATTTACAATATCAAATTTTTTATTTTAGTTATGATATTTTTATCATGTTTTATTAAATCTTATCTATATAACTATATGAATCTTAAATAAATATATAAATAAAATTTAATGAAACATAATTTAAAAAAGTAATGTATTTATTAGGCCAGTATTTTCATATCGACGTCGTCTCTACCTCTTTGTCCGTTTGCAATGGGATTAAATACATACGATCCTCGAGATCCTAAAACCAACATTAGAGGAATAAAAGAAAAACAAATGACCAAAAGAAATAAAAACAAAATAACAAAAAATATTTAATTATAAGTATACACACATATTTGATAACTAACCGAATGCAGCCCTCACCTTCACTCAATATCCCCAAGTTCCCAGCCAAAGTTCTGTTCTGTCTAATCCTCAGAAACCAAAAGAGAAGGAAAAAAGGAAAGACGAGCTATGTTCGAAGAATCAATGTCTGCGATATCCTCAATCTGGGCTTCAGTGAACAGTTGGTTCACTCCCACTGTCCTCTTTGTCCTCCTCAATATTATGATCGGAACTATCGCCATTACCTCCAGCTTGGCCACCAACAATAAGCCCACCGACCACCAGGAAAACCAATCTCAAGCTCAACAACCGCACGCCCGCCCCCAACTTGGCAGAACACCCTCCATGTTGCAGAGACTCAAATCTATCAACCTCTACAGTTACAGATCTCAAGAACCCACCACAATTAACTACGAACGGCCTTCTGCAGAGCTTGAATCCCATCTCATTGCTTCTCAAGAACCTCTTTCACAAGAATACCACCGCCAACAACCGCCCCTCACTAGATCTCCTTCCATCCTGCAACGACTCAGGTCCATTAATCTCTACAATTACTTGACCTCAGAACAGAAAACCCACGAATCATACGCCCATTTGAGTGCTACACAACCAAGTTATCAAGAGCAAGAAGCAGCACAAGATAGTGACCATGAAGAGGAAAAAAGTAAGCAAATCCGAGAAGAAGAGGAAGAGACCATGGAAGATGTTTACAGGAAGCTCCAAAGTAATAATAATGTGAGCAGGTGTAAATCCGACACAAAGCCTGCGTCTGGCGAGATACCCAAGAAGCTAGCAAAGAAAATGAAGAAATCAGCAAGTGCTAAGTCAGCTTTTGGTCATTTCGAAGAAGATGAAGTTGTGGAGTCTCGTCGGCCGGCCACCGTCAGAGAGGGGAAGGCTAAAGTGACGGAGGTTGATGATGCTGAGGTGGATGCCAAGGCTGATGATTTCATTAACAAGTTTAAACATCAACTGAAGTTGCAGAGAATCGACTCCATTATCAGGTACAAGGACATGATAAGCAGAGGGAGCGGACGGTAATTCCAAGTGGTGGGTTGATTTTCACAATTCTTTCCGCTTCTTTTCATTTTTTTCATGGTATGTTGAAGATAGATATGTCCTGTGTCATCTTTTTCAATTCTTACGTTGTTGCTATAATGTTTTTGTTCATTTGAGTTTTATCTTAAGTTGTCGGTTGCGGACCATGATAATATCTTTCTTGGTATAAAAAAAAGAAACGAAAATTGTTGTTTTCTAATTAAAAAACGAATGATTGTGGAAGAAAGCAGAGAAAATTTGTTGAGTTATTTTCACAGTGAATAGGACAGTTTGGTCAAAGGGAGTTGGGGATAGCAACATTGAGGACGCCGAAGGACATGAAAAGTATAACAATTAACTAGTTAAAATAATATCTTTGAGCAGACCACTCGTTAATTAAAGTCGAATAGTAGATTATTGCAGTATTCGGTAGACTGTTATAAAATAACATGAGAACTTTATGATTACTAGTAAATTATAAGGTTTTGAACTCGGACCGGACGTCGAACCGAAAGTTTTACTAATCACTGGTTCAATTGGTTCGATCAGTTTGATCACCGGTCGAATCGGTGTAACGTCATAATTATGTAATAATTATATTTAATTATATA
>JANIPM010000008.1:64674655-64684779 GCA_027478405.1 Erythroxylum cassinoides
TTTATTTGAAATTTATATATTTTAAAGTCGCAGAGTTGGGAGAGAAGGAATGGTTAAATTGTTTAATGTATTTTTTAGATTAAATTACTGGAGAAAGTAATCTAAATACCAAAGGGGTGCTGGGATTTAGAATCCAAGAAAAATGCCACTATTTTCCCTAAATTAAGAAAGTTTTTACTTTCCTACCTATTCAAAAAAACGAACCAAACATAATAATTTAAATTTTAAGAAAAAGATTACTTTCCCAGGCAACAATACATGTCAACCAAACGGGGCCTAGGAATAAAGTAAGGAATTGATTTAGAGGAAGCTATGGCTAATTCGAGAACTTTAAGGTAGTTAGCTGCCCCAAACTTAACCCAAAGACCTCTACGCATTACTTTCCCAAATTTTGTTAAGCATATTACTTTTAAGCTTAAGTTTGGTTCGATACATCTTTTATCTAATTTTCATGACCTTGCAGGTGAAGATGCTCATAAGCATCTTAATTAGCTTGATATCGTTTGTCTTAGTATGAAAAAACCACTAGGGGTGATGGAAGAACAAATTATGATGAGAGCTTTTTTATTCTAATAAAAAGATGTAGTAAATTATTTATTTTTTGATTTGCCTATAAAAAAGGGTTAGCATATAGACTTAAATGAAAAGGCTATTTTTGGAGAAGTGTTTTCCAACACTAAAGATAGTGAGCATAAGGAAAGAGACTAGTTGGATAAAGCAACATTATGGAGAATAACTTTATGAGTATTGGAAATGCTTTAAGAAATTATATGCCAACTGCTCCTATTACAATATCATTGAGCAACTCCTTATCCAATACTTTTATGAACGATTATTACTTATGGATAGGAGTTTGGTAGATACAAAAAGTGGGGGAGCACTGGGTGAAAAGACTCTCAAGGAGGCAAGGACTTTTATCAGGCATATGGCAGCAAATACTCAATAATTTGGTATTCGTAATAATTTTTGTATAGTAAATAAGGTAAACAATTCATCCATTGAACATCATTTATATCAACTAACATCTTTTTTAGACATATTACTATATGGCAAACACAAGTGAAAACTTATAAGATATGTGCTAATATAAACCATCTGATCGATAAGTGCCCAACTCTGCAATGGGAAATATGGAGAATGTTAATGCTGCAGGAAGTAACTTTTCCCAATAGTACAATCCATATTCCCAAACTTATAAACCCAGATTAGAGAGACCACCCAACTGACCTATGAAGGGAATAGGTAGCAAAACTACTTCCTAAGTAAGTCGCAAGGTGCGTAAAAATTTCAACATAATTTATAACTGAGGAGTCTCTTTAAAGGATATGGTTAAGTCTCTCTACTAAAACTCTACAATTCTAGTAAGATAAAAAGCAGTTCAGTAGGAGACAAGATCTTAATTCTAAAAAACAAGGTTTAGCATTCAGAATTTAGAGCACTAGGTAAGTCAAAAGTTAGTTACTACAACCATTTATAAGCTCAAATTGAAGTAAAATTCCCATCACAACCTGAGATAAATCTGAAGAATGATAGTGAAATCACCTGAGGAGTGGTAGGAAGTTTTAGAGCCCTAAAAGGACCATACATAGGATGGCCAATGAAGAGGAAATTGAGAAGGATCTAAGAGAAGAAGGAGATCTCTCATTTGGTTCAAAGGTAAATTCTAAATCTCCCAATGTGGTAATGACTAACCTTTCACTTTTTCCTATCAAGTTAGAAAATTCAAATAAAGAGGAAACTGATAAAGAGATCTTAGAGACCATTTGAAAACTAGAAGTAAATATAGGTTTGCTAGATGCAATCAAGCAAATGCCAAAGTATACAAAATTCCTTAAGAAATTGTACACCAACAAGAGAAAGTTAAGTGGTAATGAGAAAGTCCTAGTGGGTGAGAATGTTTTTATTGTCTTTATAAAGAAATTACCTCCTAAGTGCAAGGACCTATGTATGTTAACTATTCACTGTAAGATTGGTAATACTATAATTAGGAGAGCCATGTTAGATTTAGGAGCATCAATCAATCTTATGCCTCATTTTATCTATGTTTCTTTAAACTTAAGCCTTTTGAATTAGACTAGTGTTATCATACAATTGGCTTATTGCACTAATGCTTACCCAGATAGAGTAGTTGAGGATGTTCTAATGCAAGTGAATGAATTAGTGTTTCATGTAGATTTCTATGTGGTAGATATAGATGACGACATTTCCCTTCACCTCAAACCTATCTTATTAGGTGTGAGGGTATCCTTAACATTGCCCAAACTAAGACAGATTTCGTGAGGGTATCCTTACAATGGAATTTAACAGGGGAAGTGTTTCATTTTAATATTTTTAATGCCATGAAACATGCTTAAGATGATCATTTTGTTTTTGTTATTGATGCGATTGATCCTACAATACGAATTTTAAGATAAATTATAGTGACCAATTAGAAGAAGTTTTAACCAAGCATATAGAATTAGAAGCCACTAATGATGTTGAGTTAGGAGAGGACCTAATAAAGATGGAATCTACCTTGTATTTTTAGAACCCACTCTTACAAGGTATGAACTTGCTTCTATACAATTACCTGAATCTTACCAGAGGCTATTACCTTCTGATGTGGAGTTGAAACCACTACCCTCTTACTTGAATATTCATATTTATGTGACAATCAAACTCTTCCAATGATTATTTTAGTGGTGTTGACTTCTGATTAGGAAGATAAATTGGTTCATCTATTAAGGGAGCACAAGAAGGCTATTGGGTGGACAATTGCAGATTTCAAAGGAACAAGACCTTATACATGCATGCATTGCATTTTTATTAAGGAGGGTGCCAATTTAACTAGACAAACATAACATAGGTTATGTCCTCTAATAATAGAAGTTATGAAAAAAATTACTAAAGCTTCTTGATACTAGAATAATTTATCTTATTTCTGACAATGAGTGGGTTAGCTCAATGTAAATGGTTCCAACGAATTCTAGAATCATGGTGTTAACAAATTAGGTTGGTGAATTGATTCTAATCCATATGCAAATTGGGTAGTAAATTTGTATTGTTTATAGGAAGTTTAATCTTACAACTTGTAAAGATCACTTTCTCCTTCCATTTATTGATCAAATGATTAAAAGACTTATTGGACATAATTCTTACTATTTTCTAGATGGTTTTTCAAGTTATTTTTAGATCCCTAATGTACCAATGGATCAAGAAAAGACGCCTTCATATGCCCATTTAATATGTTTTCTTAACAAAGGATGTCATTCAGTTTGTACAATATGCCTGCCATTTTCCAGAGGTGCATAGTGAGCATATTCTATGAGTATGTTAAGAAGATTATAAAGGTATTTATAGACTATTTTGATGTCTATGGTTCTTCTTTTGATAATTGTTTAGAAAATCTTGCACTTATTTTAGAAGGATGTATTAAAACTAACCTAGTGCTTAATTGGGAACATTTCCATTTTATAGTTAATCAACGTATAGTTCTAGGGCATGTTATATCCTCTAAGGTTATATAGGTTGAAAAATCTAAGGTTGATCTTATTTTTCTTTGCCTTACACCTCAAATGTGTAGGAAGTTCGATCTTTTTTCACCTTATTGGTTTTTACCACAGGTAAAAGATGTCTTGAAGATAGCCTCTCCTTTATTCAAGCTATACAGTAGGATGTCTCTTTTAAGTTCGATGACAAGTGCAAGGGCGCATTTGACCAACTTAAAGAGCTTTTAACATCCCCACCAATGATTAAACTTCCAAATTGTAGCCTTATCTTTAAGATTGTGTGTGATGATAAGGCAATTATAGGACAAAGAGTGGGAAAGGTTCCACATGCCATCTACTACACTTCGAAAGCTTTAAATTCAACCAAATTGAATTATTCTACAACAAAAAAGAGCTTTTATTTGTTGTATTTGCTTTAAAAATTTTCATTCATACTTATTGGGTGTTGAAGTTATTATTTATTCTAATTATGTAGCTTTAAAGTACTTGCTTGCCAAGATGGAAGCAAATTCGAGGTTAATCAAATGGATTCTCCTCCTTTAGGAGTTTGATTTAGAAATAAGAGATAAGAGGGGGGCAAAGAATATAGTTGCTAAACACCTTAGTTGTTTGGTCCGAGAGGAAGATGATGTCAGTTACCTGTAAGTTTGTCAAAGGCTTAAAGTGATAAGTTAAAGAGTGAGCCAGGTACTATGTATGGGATGACCCTTACCTTTGGAGGCATTGTGCAGATCAGGTGATAAGAAGATATGTTCCTAAGAGTAAGACTCTTTTTATTTTAAACTTTTTTTAGTCTTTTGCTTATGAAGGGAACTTTGGAGTAAAAAAGAATGCACTTTTTCAATAAGGTGATGGAAACCTTATTTAAGAAATACCATATAATACATAAGACTTCCACTTCTTGCCACCCCTAAATAAGTGACCATGCTGAGGCATCCAATAGAGAAATTAAATTGATCCTAGAGAAAATAGTTTAACGTAACAAGAAGGAATGGATCTTTAGGTTAAAACACTAATTGGCATATCCCCATATAGATTGGTATTTGGCAAGACGTGTAATATTCCGACGGAGCTGCAACACATGGCTTATTAGGCTATTAAGCATTGTAACATGAATCTTGATAATGCAGGAGTGCATAGAAAGCTGTAATTGCAAGAGCTTAAAGAGATGAAAAATGAAACTTATAAGACTATAATGATGCACAAAGAAAAGACCAAAGCTTTCGATAACAAGATGATATCAAAGAAAAGCTTTATTATTGGTCGACAAGTGCTTCTTTATCATTTTAGACTTAAATTGTTTATAGGTAAGATGTGTTCTTGTTAGGTCGGTCCTTTTGTGGTTTCTAATATTTTTTTTGTATGGAACAATAAAAATACAGAGTCTAAAATTCATAAAGATGTTTAAGGTGAATGGTCATTGCTTAAAGCCTTACTATGAAAGATTTCTAATAGAGAATGTGGAAGTGGTGGTACTTAAAGATCTACATGATAACTCGTGATGAAGAAAACATGAAATCCAGCCAATGATAGTAAACAAAGATGCGTTTTGGGAGGCAACCCAAGGAGAGTTTGTTCCTTATCCTTTACATTTTTGCAATTGTTGTTTTTGTTGAATGCTACATCTCTTACATATAATGTTATATTAGGGACAATGTAATTTTTAAGTGTGGGGTTGGGGAATTTATTTCTTATATGCGGTTCTAAGTTTTTTTTTGAATGTTTTCATATATATTAAAAAAACATTCTCTATTTTTATATTACTTGTAATTTTACATAGTTATAATTAAAGAGATGAATCAACCATAAATTTTGCGGTAATTTAGGCATGTATTTTTACTCTTGTGGTTGGTTAATGTATGTTTCCTTTAAAAGAATAGTAACTAGGTGGTAGATATAAGCTAGTAAGATTTTAAGATATACCGACACCTTCATAAAATGTACATCTTGAATTTGCCTTGGCTTTCTATTTCAAACTACATTCTTATGACATGAATTAATATGGAAATGATGTAGACATTCTTTGTTTTGTAAGCTATATTAGCCAAATAGCTTTATATTTTAATTTAAGCGATTAATTACTTTCTTCATAGCAAAAAATATATTATATGCTAGTTTTATCATTTTATCACTATCTCGTCTTGATGATACTAAAACTATGAACAATTTAGGAATAATACAAAAATACAAATTGAATTTCATAATTATGATAGCATTATAATTTCAATTGCTGGTATTTTATCTTTAATATTAAAATATCAAATGTAACTAACAAAATATATAAAAGTAAAGAATAATTTTATTAATTAAAATAATAATATCAAATGTAAATTTACAACCAACCAATTGAGTGACTAGTATAAACTTAAGGAAGAAGCAATGAAATAATAAAAGAGCCAAGCTACTTTACACGCCGAAGAAAAATAAGTATCATGATACGGACTTTTTTGTTAGTTTGATTTTATATTCTAAAGAATATGCCTTACACATTATCTTCAAAGTAAGGTGAATCTGATTCAGCGAGAAATAATAAGTAACTTCTTAATTAAATGCATTGAGATATTTAAGTTGGACATTCACTGCAAAAAATAATAATTTAAGAATTAAGTAACTGATATAGGATCACTTTCAGCTCTATATTAACGGACGCCTATCTCTTCCGCCCTACTCACTCGTGACTCGCCCCAGATCAAAATCTCTCTCCCCTGCCAAAAAGGATAGAGACAGAAAGAGAAAGAGAGAGAGAGCTTGTGATTAGTTAAGCTGTTGGAGAGTTTTTGTCAGATATCTCTCTGTACAATGGCAGATTCGAGCCGAAAGTTCATTTCGCATAACGATCTTGAGAAGCATAACAAAGCTGGAGATCTGTGGATCTCGATACAGGGCAAGGTGTACAATGTCACTGACTGGACCAAAGACCATCCTGGTGGCCAGCTCCCTCTCTTAAATCTCGCTGGTCGAGACGTTACTGACGCTTTCGTCGCTTACCATCCAGCCACTGCTTGGCGTCATCTCGACAAGTTCTTCACTGGCTATTATCTCCGAGATTACTCTGTCTCTGAAGTCTCCAAGGACTACAGGAAACTCGTTGCCGAGTTTTCCAAAATGGGCATGTTTGAAAAGAAAGGACATGGGGTTTTGTTTTCTATTTGCCTCATGATACTTCTCCTTTCCCTGAGTGTATGTGGGGTTCTGTGCTCCAACAGCACTTGGGTTCATTTTCTCTCTGCTGGATTGATTGGCTTTACGTGGATACAAAGTGGGTGGCTTGGACATGATTCAGGGCATTACAATATCATGATAAGCCCTGGATTCAATCGCTTTGTACAGATCTTGACTGGAAATTGTCTTACAGGAATTAGCATCGGCTGGTGGAAATGGAATCATAATGCCCATCACATAGCATGTAATAGTCTCGATTTTGATCCAGATCTGCAACACATGCCTTTTTTCGCGGTGTCTTCAACATTTTTCAGTTCTCTCAAGTCTTGCTTTTATGACAGGAAAATGAATTTTGATTGCGTTGCGAGGTTCTTGGTTAGTTATCAGCATTGGACATTTTATCCTGTGATGTGTTTTGCTAGGATTAATTTGTTTGCTCAATCTTTCTTGCTGCTGTTCTCTAAGAGAAGTGTGCCCAATAGGGGTCAAGAGATTCTGGGAATGGTTGTATTCTGGATTTGGTATCCTTTACTTATTTCATGCTTACCCAATTGGGGTGAGAGACTTATGTTTGTGGTTGTAAGTTTTTCGGTGACCGGAATTCAACATGTTCAATTCTGTTTAAATCACTTCTCGACCAGTATTTATGTTGGCCCTCCCAGAGGGGATGATTGGTTTGAGAAGCAAACGAAGGGGACATTGGACATCATGTGCTCTTCTTGGATGGATTGGTTTCACGGTGGATTGCAGTTTCAGATTGAACACCATTTGTTTCCTCGATTACCTAGATGCCATCTCAGGACTATTTCACCTTTTGTTAGGGAGCTATGCAAGAAGCACAATTTGCCCTACAATATTGCTTCTTTCTGGAAGGCCAACGTAATGACATGTCAGACTCTTCGAGCTGTTGCCTTGCAGGCCAGGGATACTGCCAATCCAGTTCCTAAGAACTTAGTATGGGAGGCTTTGAACACTCATGGCTGAAAATTATTTTGGGGTTTTCGTAAAGCCTTATGAGGTAATCACTTTGCGTTTGTTCTTGCCTACATGACAGACATCCTGATGTGGTTTGGGTATCAACAACTTCATTTATTGTTGTCTAGGCGTAGACATCCCTTGGATTCTGGTAGAAAATAATCATCTTTGTCTCTTCTCCGAGGCTTCTGTCTCCCCAACAATCAACAGAAAATAGATTTCCTGGAATGTTAGGCCTTTTGGTTCTTTTTAGATGTGTTTACTTTGTTCTGCAAATTTCAGTTTTCATTGCAAACTCATTTGTGTAACAGGTGGTGCTTTCGAGTTGTTCAAATTTTCATTTATATAAATATAATGCAGAGGATAAACGATTATCATTGATTGTGAATCATCGTAACAAATTGTTAGAACCGAATAGAATAGATGCGAGTGTTTTGTATTGGGAGAATCAAATTGACAGAAGTGAAGATAACGTGACAATCGTACATTCTGAGAAGCAAATGTTCTACCCGTAGTCGGTCGGCAGGCCCACATGGCAAAGTACGACTCTAGCTGGCGCCTTGATAGCATTCAAGGAATCTTTTTATTTTTACAAGTTTCAGGCGTAGTGTCCTGATACAGCTATCATAGAGAGGCAATGAGATGGCCATTTGGTTTACTCATGTGCCACGTCTAATAATTCAAGCCCATTGGCTCCACGTTATAAAACACGGGAACTTATATAATAATATATAACAGAATCCACCACCAACTACCTGGAACTCCAGCTAGCGCTAGGCCCCTTATCCCATGCACGATTTCCTATTTTAACGAATTAGAGATTCAAATTTCAAGTTCCATCTCTTGACAAAGGCACGAGTAACAGCAATAAGTTCTTTTTCCCGAACTCAACTCAGGACATATGTTGTTGAAGATTTAATGCATCTCGTTAGTTATTGAGTCGTGATGATACAGAATTATAGTTGTAAACAGACAGTGTTCCTAATCCTCATCCAATCTTTCTGTTGTAATTATATTAGATAAAATTCTCATTATCCCTTGTCATTTCAGTTTAGATAGGATCAAAGACAAATTTATCACTTAGTTTAGATAGAATCAAATACAAACTCATACACTTTAAATGTGTATAAACACAGCACATAATGTAATACAAAATACCACAAAGATATCAATACAAAATAGCTCCATTTCAACATTTCTCAACCTTTTTCTTCTTTCACTCTCTCTAAACTCTTTGGATTATTCTTGTATTTTTGGTGACAAATTATTGTGAATAAAAGCGAATGTATCATCAGTATCAAAGGTTCGGTAAATTGGAAACAAGGTTTGGTGAGGTTGGTAGATCGGAAGAGATGGAGATGACAATAGATCGAACAGGGCTCAGGTCACGTGGCCCGGCCTGACCTAACTAAAGGTTGACTTGCTCGTGGACTATAGGCAGGTCAGTTTATCTATATTATTTTAAAAAACAACTTTGACAAAATAACGTCGTTTTACACATTCCAATCAGGGTCTTGGCTTAGGCCATGGGATGGAGCCTAGCCAACCTGAGCCAACTCGGACTAGGCTATGAAAAATCAACTACAAGAAATGAATGTGAATTAATAAAGAATTATAAAGGATTTGAAAGCGTTAATGCTACAATTACATCATGAAAATAATCAATTGGAGAAAGAATGTGTAACACTCTACTCCCGCAAGACCCGAACCGGACATCGATGGTAATATCTGAGTCCATGCCCCGTGAGGGTGATGTTCTAAAGTACTTAACACATTCTGAAATCGGTATAGATTTTTTTTGAAGTCACAAACACAATAGGCAGAAGTCAGAAATCAAATTGGGCTCATTTCATTCATAAACATTTTTGGTCCTTAGTACGATCAATAAAATTTAATAGCCAACTGGGCCCTTTTACAAATACAAAACACTTGAGTCATTTCGGAAAACAAACTTATACAAAAGTCGCGGAAAATACATTTCAATGCAAAATGAGAAAAACACAAATGCAAAAACGAACTGATCCCGACCCCTATCCTTCACTGAAAGCTTCAAGTATACTCCCGTTGGCCTAACGAGGTATTCTTCTGATCCTGAAAAATAATTGCAAATTTTGGGTGAGTTTTGCGAACTCAATGAGCGATTATCATCGATGGCTCACCCCAATCACATAACATATAATTCACTTTTAGCACATTTCACAGTCACTATCACCTTTCGTATTCAATTCACTTAAACATTCATACCATGCATATGCCATTGGTGTGAGACTCACTTTCGTTCTTATTGTTGTGATTGAGTGCCTGTCACTCACATATACAGAATACTAGTCCGTAGGCTCAATCAGAACATAATACTGGCCCGTAAGGCTCAGTCAGAGCAGAATACTGGCCCATAGGGCTCAGTCAGAACAAAATCACAGAACATAGCTCTACGTGGAAGCGCTTCATACAGGCAACACAAGTCACAACGCCTTTATATTTCATGCATTCATGAGATGG
>JANIPM010000008.1:64784979-64804174 GCA_027478405.1 Erythroxylum cassinoides
ATCGAAACTCTCTTTTCTCTCCTCTTCTTCCTCCACCGACGGCTTCTCCTTCTTTCCTCTTCCTCTTTTCTTTTCTTTCTCTCTTCTCCTTCTAATTTCTTTCTAATGGGTAGGAAAAGACCTAACTACCCCTCTTGGTAAAGCCTTAACCCATTCCAACCTAAGTAGTCTTCCCAAAATGTCCTCATATATTTTTATCCTTTAATTTTCATTTAAACCACATTAAACTCAAATAAAACCTCAATTATCCACTAACACTCTCAATTCCATCAAACTAAGGCATAATCACATAATTATCACAATTCATGCTTAATGACATCATAAAAAAATTTTTGGGGTCCAACACTTCATTTCGCACATGTAGGTCTATCTCTCCCTTGTTGAGCGGTCTACTATCTCTGAGACCTTACATATCAACACATATGTGAGAGCCACATCCAATATCTAATATCCAAATGTTATGATCAGAGAAATAGTATTAACCTCAATGACAAATGACGTACTTGAAGTAGACGGTGGAGCATCTAATGCCTTCTTCCATTTCAGCAACTCCAGATAGGCTTTATCGTTCCTCTTCCAATGCCCTTCCTTGTTGCAATGAAAGCATATTCCTTTTGGTGTTTTCTCCTTTGCCCTTTTCTTGGCTACATCTCCTATTGGCTTCTTGGACTTCTTCTTCTTCTTTTGGTTCCTCTTGCCAAAACTAGAAGCAAAGTCCACTAGCATCATAGCCTTACTATCCTTCCTGATAGTTTGCTCAGCTGTTTTAAGTAGATTAATCAGCTTAAGTATCAAAGTAGATATTTGGTTCATCCGATAATTAAGCAAAAATTGTGAATAACTATCTGTCAAACCAGTCAGAATTAAGTCTATACTTAATTCATGATCCATTATGAAACCCAAACTGGCTAACCTCTCAATGTATCCCTTCATCTTTAGTGCATACTATATGGGAGACGATTCCTCAACCTTCTTATAGTGAAAGAGTAACCTCGAGGCCTTGAACCTTTTAGACCAAGCTTACTCATCAAACAATTCTCTTAGATGGTAGACTATGGTATGAGCATCCATAACCTCATGCTACTTTTATAGTTCTTGTTAGACCCCGTGTTCGGAGTCCAACTATCTCTCTAATACCAAACAATGTTGACACCCAGGTCATGGTATCTATTACGAGGATCTGATTTCTCAAAATTTTTAAATGTAAAAAAAGTTTAGCTTCAGCAGTGGCAGGTTCGTCGCGACAAAGTATAAATGTCAAGCAAAACGTTCATTCGGGAAAAATACACTGTGGTGAAAGTTCGGCTTTGCCGCGGTGAAGTCCTCCAATTTTTAACACCCCTTCGGGAAAGGTTCGCCGCGGCGAAACCTTCAAACAAAACCCAGACCACTAACATTCAACACAAAACATACATACATTCGTACAATTCTTTCAACACAATCATTTTAACAAAGAAATTAACTATGAACATACACAAACGAAACTTCTTCAAATTCATCATTTCATTACTAAAGCAAAAGAGTTTGAAAAACTTTATTTACATATCCAAAGCCACACCATTGGCTTATTACAGATACAAAATGCACATGATACAATTAAATGCTTATGCTTAATATGATTCTAAATACCAAAAGTTTCTGAACTAACTTAATTACTAAATATAGCTATCTTGGAGTTGCCAAATGCCTTACAAGGTTCACAATTCTCTTGTTCTGCTTTTTGTTCACCTGCAGAGTGGAACGTAATGGGGTGACCTTATACATTTATAGCCATTGACAATGAGCCATACAATTCAAGCATAGACATATATATATTCATTCATATACATTTATAACTTATTTTAACTAGCAAGTCAATCATCCACAAATTCTAACTCAAATATTCATAGTCAAGGATGCTATCACTTAAAATGTATCAACATTTAAGCATCAGATATAACATTCAATTACGTATCATACTTAACAATTCAAAGATGCAATACACAACAAATGGCTCGAGAGTTTTTTAGAACGAAACGGAGAAACCGAAGTTTACACCATTAAAAAATGAGTTTGATGTCTCAAGATCTCGTGGTCTCAAGCGGGCAGCCGGGAGAAGGCTATAGGTCAACATGCACGTGACTAACGAAACGTTCCTCTCTTGGACAAACACAAACAAATTTCAATGCTTAACTCATTTCACACACATTCATTCTTTTCATGCTCATCGTGCTTTCTCATCTTTTCATTCATACAAAATGCCATGACATGTTTCAATGGCATAAATCACAATGCATTTCAATAATCAAAATACACAATACACATGCATTCAATTCAAGCAATTTAGAATATATTCACCAATAAGACAAACTTGCCTATATTACACAACCATAAATATATTACCCACCTTAAATTCCTTGCTTAAAGACTTGCTCAAAGGTGCCTCTCCTCTTAAATCTCTTGCCTTCCTTAATTCCCTTTATCAATGAAAAAAATTCTCATTCAATAGGAATATAATTTGAGGAGCCATATATAGCATAATCACTAAGCAAAATTCTAAATACTCAAACTCTTCCAAAAGTCCCAACCTTATTCGGGTCAATATTCCATGATCATTATGATAAGGTAAATGAAGAAATTTGATATCATTTCCTTCTAGAAAAATGTTCCCCATTGTCTTCAGTTTCTAATGACACCAAAATCATTCAATTTGGTTCAGAAATTTGAAATTTATACCCCAATTATTTTTGGATTGTTCTTATGCTGAAACAGTATTCTGTGCTCGACTTCCATCCAAAAATTGAGATTCTTAGGGGTTAAATTAAAACTAGATTGCTTCAAACAAATTGTAGCCCTATCTCTCTAGTTTACTTAAAATAAAAAATCACTCCATTTGGATAACTACAAGACAACATATTGTCAAAATACAAAAATATGTTCATGTAGGAAAGTTGACTTCGTCGCGGCGAAGTCAGGAGTTCTCCACGGCGAACTTGTCCAGAAGCTTACAAAATTTCTAGTCTTCATCCTATTTTCCAGATTTTTCACATCCAACATCTGCACCTAACACATCTTATTCAAAAATCATCCCTTTCTACTTCATTTACACTTCATTCTCTACTCCATTTCAACTCAATATCATCCATAAACAAATCATAATCTATCCTTGATCATTAACCCATCTTTCTCTCATCCCAACCTTCTTATATCATAATATCACATTACTCTATGTTTCCCGTAACTCAAAACTCACGAAAATCACAAATAGGTTCATCTTCTTCATTTCCGACACAAACTCTACACAAATCCATTTCTCTAATCCCTTTCCTAACAAAGCAAGAAGAAAGATGAAGACTTACCTCTAACAAGTTGTTTTTCTCTTCTTTTTCTCCTTCTTTCTTCTTCCTTCCAAGCTTCCCACGATTTTTCCCTCTTCCCTTCTCTTCTTCACGTTTTTCTTTTCTCTCTTTTGCTTCTTACGACACTTCTCTCTTCTTCTTCTAAATTCAAGACTACATTCCCTTCTAATCTTCCAAAAATACCCCTCTTCTTTGTCGTCCTTCCAATTTTATCCTTCTTTAATTAATCTAAACACTACTTACCTTAGGCCATTAATTTAATACCTTAACTATACTCCAATTTAATTCTAACATTTCATTTTAATTTCTAATTTTCACTTTCTACTTATGCTCACTAAAAATGACTAATATTCTGAAAATAATCAAACACATAGATAATCAAACAAATCATAAATAAATAATTAAACAAATAAATCGATAATAATTGAAAAAATTTTTGGGGTCTAACATAGAGCATATGAGGTTAGTAAGAGGATGAAACGCATCTTGTGCGACTAAGAAGGGATAATTGTTGTAGTCGCAAAGCATGAAACCTATATAGATACCCATGAAAATATGCTATTAGTGCTATCAATCACTCCAAATAAAAATCGAAGGCATTTGAAATACTTGCTACAAAAAGAGTACCTTTTTAAAAGTGTAAGATCAAGTGTTATAGCTATTAGAGGAGTGATTTTTGGCTATTGATGGTTATGATGAAATACATCTACCGGTTAAGTGGTGATGTTAGGCAAGTCAAAAAAGACAATGGGGAGAGATAATAATGAACTAAAGAAAGTATCAAATGCAAGTAACGTGTTATAAAAGGGTCAAGTGCAAAAATGTAGGAAATATGGTGCTTATGGACACAACAGTAGAACATGCAATGTAACAAGACCTAAGGAACATCTTAATGTAAGTGATTAATATATTTTTTTTATCTTTTTTAAATGTAATCTAACTATTAATGTTAACATTATGCATTTTGTAAGTTGAAACAACGTCAACCGAAGGGCCTTGTGATAGAGAATTGTCATAAGTAACTGTACAACAGTAATTTAATGATTCTTATTTCGGACAAATTGCAATGCTGCTTATTTATCCTATTTTATATTCAACAAACTTGGATTCAAAGTTGTACATCAGCTACTAATAAATGTCATCATAGTTAACAAAGCATCAATATAAGTTGTACTCATCTTAAACTTATATGCATGTTCATTTGCAAGTTGATCAATATTAAACTCATAGATATGTTTATTAACTAGGTGGTTCACAAGTTTCTAGTTCTACTTAAAGGAAATATAAACAAGTCTATCCAAGATCTTTTAAATGGTTATTTAAACAAAAGGTCTTAGATTTAAGAATAAGTCTAGCATCACCTCAAGAAAATTACAAGCTACTACAAGTAAGAGGAAAGCGAGAATTGGGACTAGCAGCTAATAAGTTGACAAACTAGACAATTTATTTAGTGCATCAAGGTATCTTAATCTATGACAGTTGATTTGATGTATTTTATAAATAAATCATGCGTTTGCTACTCAAATTGAATGAACATTGTTAATTTGCTTAAAGGATGGTTGTATGTATGATAAATACACGATAAGCATTTATATATGATTAAACTTATATATAGGGAGATTTGATTTTATTTGGATCAAGTATTGTATCGACTATCTAAATAATATGTGTTTTTACTTAATTTAAGCATTTTAGCATATTAAATTCAATTATACTTGTCTTTTGGTAGCAAAACATTTTTTAATTTGATTATATTTGAATACCATATAATGAGGGAGAGCCTTTGCGCAACTAGTAAAAGTTGCTCCTTTGTGTCTATAAGATCGCAGGTCCGAATCATAGAAACAACCACTTTGTAAAAATTACAAAGGAAAGGCTGCATACATTGATGACCTTCCCGCGACCTTCGCAAAGCAGGGAGTCTTATACATTGAGATATGTTGACTTTGACTTTGAATTTGAATACAATCTAACACATAATTTTATATCTTAATTTAATAATAAAAAACATAAGTATATTCATAAGTACGTTTAAACTAATCATATTATAACCATATATAAGACAAATGATGAAACAAAAACTGAAATAAAACCTGCAATTATATTGAAAACATAAAATTTAAATCTTTTTTCTCTATAGTTGTTGGATCCCGCTTCTAAAACCCAATCTCTTGCGAATATCATAAGACTTGTTTGCGCATAACTTTACTTGGTCATACTCTTTAATACATTACATACAAATAATTGTATTCATTACATTTCAATACCCTTAAAACAAAAAGGGTTTTACAAAGCTATAATGGCATTTCAAGTCGCATTACAACATAATCCGAAATCTCCAACTACAAAAGTTACAGGAACTACATATTCTTGAAATGTGAGTAATCCTTGGATTATACAAAGATAACTTAAACTCCAAGATATGCAGAATTTGAAGTAACGTCCTTATACTCTTGATCACTTGATCTCTTCCTCATCACCTGAAGGTGGGGACAAGAAGGGGGTGAGATTGAAAGCTCGTGGGTGACAGTTTATAATAAAAAGAAGATAAACAAAACCATTTTTTCATAATTCATTGCCATTGTACTTTTTTTTTTGAAACCATAGAAATTTCGCAATTAAACTCATCCAACAGTTGTTTCATGAAATTCTTAACTTGTCAAAAATTTACAATAGTACAAATCATGTACGCATCCATCATGTCAAACATATCATGAGCACATAAGTATATCAAAATGGTTTAGGTAGATCCAAAACATGATGCATTACACATTTCTACATAATGATCCTGTGTAGTTGTAAACTTAAGGGAGTTCTTGAAGGAGTTCCGTGGCACTAACGAGCAGGTGGAAGAAGCCTTAAACTTGGGTCAACATGCACGTGACGGTTCTTGATGGATCACCATAAACCCACATAACACATATATCTCAAAGCTTGTAATCTTGTGTTGCTCGAAATGGCACTTCTTGAAAATTTGAGTTTGATGAGCATACATTATTTCATATGCGCTTTGAAAACTGGATTTCATACATTTCTATTCTTTTCAGAAATCACTTAAAAAATCTCTTTATAAATCATTACACAGTTCATGTAGCAAACATATAGCAGATTTCGCAAATCATGCAAAAGTAAAGGATGCAACACTTAAGATGCAATTTAAATTAGTAAACTTCTTTGCTTTAAGAAAAAATAGTAGTGACTTATTTACTCTATTATAAACATGTACCCACCTTGCTTTCCTTGCTTAAAGACTTGATTTGATCAAAATGCCTCTTTTCTTTGCAACAACCTGAGGTATCAAAGGTTCTTTCCTGCAGTATCTTTAATATGTACTTCGTGAGATGATCTAACTGAAATAGGCCTCTATGACTTCCCCTTGGTTCTTCACCAAATGAAGAAATCTTTGGCTCAATTGGAAGCTATTCTCTTCCTCTACCTGTTTCTCTTCTTAAACAACCTCAAAATCTCTCTTGAAGGCTAAGGAAATTAAAACCCTAGCTTGTTTTCTCTTCGTTCTCTCTTTCCTTCTTTTTTTTCATGTTTTCTCTCTCTTATCTCTTTTCTCATCCACGCATTTTGCTTCCCCCAGAATCTTCTTATTCATGTTTTCTCCTTCTCTTAAATATAAGGCCACATTTTGGCCTTGTCCTTTTATGTCTTTAATGAGTCCAAAAAGTACATTTTATCCTTCCTTATAGGCTTATGTCCTTTTAAACTTAAGTGTTTTGCCAAAAACACCCTTGAATATTCTGACATAACACTTTCTTCTAGAAAAATGTTCCCGTTGTCTTAAGTTTCTAATGACACCAAAATCATTCAATTTGGTTTAAACATTTTTGGACTTCTCTTGTCCATAACAGTATACTATACACAACTTCCATATGAAATTTAAATATCTTAGAGACTGAATTAGATTCCAATTTCTTCATACCATTTGTAGCTCCATGTCTCTAGTTTACCAAAAATTAGAAATTATCTCATTTGGAATCCTATAGATCTAGATATACTCAAATACTAAAGTATGTTCAGTAGAATACCATCAGTTCATATTACTTAAGAGCACACTCACTGTACCCGTCCCAATCTTTTCATCCAATCTTTCTCTATTCACTTTATATGCCCATGATTTTTGGTGGAGATGTATAGCAGTGTCTTACGAGCCTAATGGTTCAAGAATCAAGTTATTTGGGTGTCTAGAGAAAAAGTTATGGCCAAAAGAATCTAACATATTCATGTCTTTACTCATATTGTACATGCCTTGGCGCAATTTCCATAACTCTCACTACAGGTGTTGGATTGACTTCATTTTAAGGCGGTTTGAAAGAAGACTTCCAGATCTACAACTTTTATGAAGCCTTAAATGCCAATTATACCTTCTTAAGGATCAAAAATGGAACAAAAAATGATGATACAAACTAAGACGATGCAGAAGTCAAACTAAGACGAAGCAGAAGTCAAACTAAGATGAAGCAGAAGTCAAACTAAGACGAAGCAAACTAAGACAAAGCAAGACAAAGGAAAAGTAAGACGAAATAAAAGTAAGACGAAGCAAAAGTAAGACGAAGCAACAATATGTACATTGTAGCTTTACAAAATAATATGAATATGTACAATGACGAAACTAAATACAAAATATGCTACATGAAAGAGGAAATTACTCAAAAATCCATCTAATCTTCCGATTTCAGTTGATCGACCTTTGAGCCATTTCTTATTTCAATAATACAAGAACTATGCTTCGTGTAGAGTCTCTCAATAGTTAATGTTTTGTCTCGGTCCTAAAAAATAAAAGTTGCAATTTTGATGAGTTTTTTAAACTCAATAAGGTAACCATCATCAATGGTTGACTTAATTCATGCAACACATCACACATGTAACAAATAATTCACATCTTTGCAATTTTTACATAAAGCATCACATATCACTTTTAGAATAATCATATAGATAATTTCACTTATATGAAATACACATATAAATTTTAAAATGCAAAACACATGACTCATTTTCATTTACTACTTTTTTGTGATGAAGTGCCTACTAGCTCATATCCCTTTGTAGATATCGAGCTGTATCTAATAATGTCCCATATCCCTTAGTGGATACTGGTACATATACAACTGAGCCAGAGGCTCTTATCACGTTCTAAGCTTTAAGCTCTTTCTACTGGCGACTCCAGTCACAACTGTCTTTATCTTTCATGCATTCATAAAATGGAATGTTTTACATTCACACATTCTCAATCAATCACATGATTTCACATTCACATTCAGAACATATTTATCTTCAGAACTTAGTTCGGTATTCAACAAAATAGTTGAGTAACATTTATTTCTTCATATTCACATACAAGTAGCACTTCAATATCACATTCATGCATCATAAACCTCTAACCTTCTTTGTCCAGAATCAACACAATCCAATCATATTCATAAGATAATTCAAATATAATCTAACATAAACAATTAATTGAGTGAGACCGTTTAGGTTACTCACAATTTGCTCTAAAAACTATTACCTTGAAGTCCTGGCAATGTATAGATGATGACACTCTATATGTTCCTCTATATCATGTAAAACATACACATTTATACACATCACAACTTTGCACAATTATAAGTATTCATTGATGTACATTTATGTATATGAAATATGTACGATACATGCTCAATGAAATTCCTGGGTATATATCCTTAATGCATGCCTCATAACCAATTAACAAGATCTTTAAATCATTACTTAACATCTAAAACACTTTCCTTACTTTAATAGCTCAATCCAACATGAACTAGGCTCATTCATATTCACAATCAATCCTAAATATCTTTGGGAAAAACGTTGACAAGTCAATCACCTATAAACATATCTTGGGACAAAAGGCATAACTTTTTCTTTAGATGTTGGGTTAATGTCATTTAGGATGATTTTGAAGAGGATTTCAAGATCTACAATTTTTGTGAAGACCCTAAAGAGAGATTTTACCATCTAAAGGGTCAAAATTGTGAATTTCTGAAAGTGCCTTGTGAATGTCCGCTAAATGGACATACACTCCCCCCTAACGGACATAGACAGGGTTGGGACTTTTTCAAAACCGTGAAGTTCCATTTAGCATATCTAAAGTCCATTTAATAGATATGAACAAGGCTAGGAGTTTTTCTAGACCCGAGAAGGTCCATTTAGCAGACCTAAAGTCTGTTTAAATGGACATAGGTGAGACAAAACTCACTCAAGAGCATTTCTAATGGTTTCTACATATATCCCAACCTCATTTTCAATCCTAATCTTCCCAAATTCATATCCTCTAATGCAATATCTTTTCATAACAATTCAACCACCAATTTGATTTCGTTAAACTCTCAAATCTCTACTCATTTGATTCTTCACTTACAACTAATTCTCATCATTCATGAATTCCTATCTTTCTTTTCCATAACATATCTCATTTATAAGTATCAAGTATTCGTATTCCAAATTTATCATTTGAAGTTGATAACTTCTTCAAGTGTACCTAATTTCAGGTTAACATCATCTATAAACAATTCATATTCCATGCTTGATCATAAACACCCAAAATAGAAAATATTCTCATACTCTCAAAATATAACACAAACATATACATTCATCCACCAATTTGCTACACCCAGTTCTTAATTTCATGTCATATTTTGAGACTCTTAATGACAGAATTTATATTCCATTTCTTCATGAAAAATGTATCCTTTTGTCTCTAATTTAATCTAAATAAAAAATCTTCTCATTTGAATAACTACAGAACAAGTTATGACTAAAATACAGAAGCATAATTAGTGGAAATGTTACCACTAACATTTTCCAACACTCTCTTCCAATTTTCCAGATTTTATAACTTCCAACCTTTTTTTTCCATCTAACCCATCTTGCACCTAGATCATCTTCTCTACTTCATTTCCACTTCATTCTCTACTTCATCTCAACTCAATATGATTCACAAACAAATCATGATATAGATTTGATCATCAACCAAAAATAGAACATATAGATTTACCCATCAATCATCAATTTTCTGCACTCATCCTAACACCACTATAATGATCATTCTACCTCAACAACATCTCTATAACAATATATGAATTATTACTCATCATATATATACAAAAGCAAGACATTTACATAACTCTTCATCACCCACGACATATACATACACATTGCATAATCAAGTTATCAATCTTAATTAACTCATCATTCTAGCTTCATTTAACCATACCCATGATATTTAAAGCATAACTTACTTGATTTAGCTTCAAATCTTCAAAAACAATGCTTAGCCCTAAGTCCCAAGCATCATACTATCTTCATCTTCTAAAGGCGGTAGGGTTATGTTTTTTTAGTGACAAATGTGAAGAAGATAGCAAAATGATTGTAGTAAATGGCAGTGAGAATAAGCTCCAATTGAGGTAAGAAGTGAAATATCGTGGATGGAACCAAATGAAAAAAATGAAGAAGGTTAGGGTATTTTGTGAGAGACAAAATAAGAGTTAAAAATGAAAGACATTAAAGAGAGTATCTTGCAAATGGTACAACGTGAGAGGTGAGTGGTAAGTGGTGAGTGGTGAGTGGTGGTGACACTTGTCACTGCCACTTGTCACCTTCCTATGGTCCCATTTGGACCCTTATTAATAACTAGTCTAATTGTCTCCAATTTCTAGTTCAATTCTCTCTCAATTTTCAATGACACTTGTAAGTAAATCCCAAAATCCTTTATCAAAACTTCCATTTCTATTTGACAGTGAATTCTACTATCATTTATCATTTGTCTTGCCACTTGGTATTTTTCTTGATCCAAAATTACCCAAAATTTCATAAATTTCCTAAATTTCACCAAAGTTTCTAAATCAATGCATATACTTTCCCAATCAACTTTCAACATATACAAAACCACAATTCTCAATATGATCACATTTATAACTCAATTATACTTGAAAAATGTCAATGAATGCATGTACAATCATTTTAATGTGCAACAATTCAATATTCAAGTGTATGTGCATGCTATATCATGCATGAGCATGAAATGTGCTTTCTAACTTCTCAATAACTCTTATATTTACTATTTTAACATTAATATGGGTAACGAGATGTTACAAAATACCTTTAACAGTAATAAATAATTTATTTTCTAATACAAATGATAGTTCCTTTCTAAAAATATAGCTTTAGTTACTTTTTAGTCCTCTTGAATAGATAAATATGATTATGCATAGAAATATCCTACAATTATCTTTCCTTAAAATTTTGTTTAAAGTTTGTAATAAAAAATTCACTTTAATACCATTTATTATCCTTAATAGCACCAAAAAGAGAGTGAAATGGGCTTATTATTTTAAAATTGTCTTGCCATTTAGTTTGCAATTTGAAAACTTAATTAAATAATATAACAATAGATTTGTGGTTAAACTAGAATAACAACCAAATAAGAATCAATAAGAAGATTTTTAGTGAGGTTCGACCAATTAGATATGCTTACATCCTTAGTAGCTAAGAATGCTTTATTTTATTGTTAATCAATAACTTACTTAATAAGGATTACATATTTCCTATAGTAACTTACTTAATAAGGATTGCATAAGTATAGTAAATTGTAAACCCTAATTGGTACAATTCAACATAACTTACCTATTTAAAAAACCCGACCTAACTTGATCATGATTCTAACAAGTCTTAGAATCCTGAATGTTTGTAATCCACTAAAAAAACATACGTTCAATTAAGGTTGTTTTTCATTGACATCTCGGGATATGGTAGATCTTGTTTGCTTTATCACATCATGTCTCAAATCATGGATTCTTTACTTCTCTGCAAACTTGGAAATAGTTCTAAGACCTAAGCATGTTATAGAATGTGTCTTCCTTGAAAATATCTCTTTCACGTTAACATGTCTATGTTGTTAACCTCATTTTTTAAGCTATGATTTCCATAATAGAACACGTCTTAAGCCACACTAGTTTCTAGGTTGTGTTCACCCAAAAGGCATCCAAGAAACATCTCAAATTTGTATTTTAATATATATGAACCATACATAATAACAACTTTAACAATACTAAAATATTTTACATCTCTAAAAGCTAGTAGCCATGTAGTCTCAAGTGTCCAATCAATGTACAAAACAATATAATTACTTTGATACAATCATCATCTAAATAAGGAATAATGTTATTTCAATTTAACTTAAATGAGTAAGTAAGACTATAAGAAAGATTACAAATCAATATTTTTAGTGATTCAATAAATAAATTTTATCTACATTTATTACATGGGTTTCACTTAAGATTTAACTTTTTTTTTCATTCAATCAAGTGAATGAAAAACCTTTTTTACAAATTTTTCTTGCCTTTTAATAAAATAACCTTTTTAAAAATATCCTATCTATATTTTAAGGAAATGATGATAAATTTTACAATCGATTGGTCCTAATAAGAGAATTTAAGTTTGAATTTTTGCATTTCTTTTATGGAAAGAAGTTTAATTATCTCATTTATGAATGGAAAATAATTTAGTTATTTGATTTTTGAATAAATATCTATTATTTATGTCCTTTCATTTCCTATATGTTTTTTTAGGAATATAATTTTTCTTTATCAGGATAAGTTGGTTGGTTTAGAAATAAACAACATTGTAATAAATCAAGATTTGAATCAAATCATAGTATATGATAATTAGTTCAAAGTAATTAAAAGCTTGACATGTCATTAGGATGGCAATTGGGCGCAGGCCTGATATGGCCCTTGAACTTGATTATCTAAAAAAGTTAAGTCTTAGGTTGAGCTTTCTAGTTTGGGTCTATTGCCTCGAGATCCGAGCTAACTCGAGCCTAAACTGCCCATCCTTGCATGTTAATCCATATAAAAGATTTCTATCCTTTTTTTTAAGATCACCATGATCGAACTAGAGACTGCCACATTACCTCTAGTAGCCAATGAACCCCAATGCCAACCTACTACAAATTTTAAATTAGAATTTGGAATTTTTTTAAAACCATAATTTGGGATTTTCTTAAACCAGAAGTTAACGGCCTTGCATTATATATTTAGGTTAATTACAAAAAAATCTCAAACTTTGCTTAACTTTATAATTATAACTCAGACTTAAAAAAGTAACAATTAAATGCTTAATTTTTTAATTTTTTTAAATTCTAATTTGACGTTAGTGTCTCTATTATCTTTGCTAACATGACTTGTCACGTATTTCAAAAATCTTAACTATTAATACACGTTAGCCAAAATTAACACAAGTGGTGAAGATTAATGAAATGATATCGCTTAATCAAATAATTAAAACTACGTCATTTCAAAAAATTGAAATCCCTAGATTAGTTTAATCCCTCTCTTTGATTTGGTTCTCATGTTGTTGTTATTTAATTTTTGTTTACATTTTATTGGAATTTTGAATGGATTTTGGGATTTATTTATGTGACTAAACAATGTTATCTAATTTTTGTTTGCATTTAGGAATTTTATTTTTTTAGATGACGTTGTTTTAGTTATATGATTAAACGACATTATTTTATTAATATTCATTACTTATGTTAATTTTAATATATTGTCTATTATTAATTAGTGTTTTTGGAATATGTGACAAGTCATATCAGTAAAGATAACAGAAATATTAACATCAACTTAAAATTGAAAAGAATTAAAAGTTAAATATTTAATTGCTGCTTTTTAAAAGTTAAACTATAATTATAAAATTAAATAAAATTTAAGATTTTATTTGCAATTAACCGTAGACTTTGCAATTCATGGTCGTAATATGGTTGGCTGTGTGCTCCCACCACGTCAGCTTCTTGTTTCACACTCGGAATGGTCCTCAACAGCTCATTCATGGCTGTCTCTGAAACCAAATTCCTTGGCGGGCAGTTAAGTCCTGTGCTACCCTACCCTACTTCTCAGTGACAAACGTCGGCATTCAGCAAGTCAAATCCTCTCGAAAACTACAATACCTATAACCTAATAAAGAAGGTGCCAAAAGGCCTCTTGAGTCTTACTAACTAAATAACGTTAACCGTTCTTAAGCTCATCAATTTATGGGTCTCCCAATATTGTCTCATGTGGTTCGCACAAATGTTCTCCTCGTTTTCACTCTTCTAAATAGTAGAGATTCCCCACTTTATCTGCTTCAGTATATGACCCGTTGCGTCCGCATAGGTAGTCCAGTTGATCATTGAGAAAGAAAGTGAATTCAAGATCTTAGGTTCGAGTCTCGATAGTGATAGTGTGGGAGCTCATCCAATGTGATGACTCCTTGTACGCACCGAGCACTAGGCTGTCTTTCCGAGAAGTTGGCTATGATCAAACCGTGATTTACCTCCCTCGCACAATATCAGGTTAAAATATGGGGACACCTAAGATAAGCGTTCCACCTTTTGAGTCCAAGTATATGACCCGTCCCATCAAACAAGAAATTGGAGATAGGTACCTGCCTAGTTCTAGATTATGGTTTCTAGCTCTTAAATTACTAACATCTTATCAAAATTTTTATTTGTAACCCCTTCGTAAGGGCACACGTTTAAATTTTTTCATATTTACAGTTGTTTAAAATTTAATATTAGAATTTTACTCTCTACAAAAGATTTATCTGATTTTAACAGAGATTACTTTATGTGTAAATAGCTTAAAAGTGTCTTTTTATAATTAAAACTCTCCTAAAATATCTGGTGAGAAAGAAAAAAAAAAACTCTAATTTGCATCCGCGTAAGCATAGCTTCTTAGGAATTTCAGATTTTGGATTTAATATAATATAATATCATAGTCTACCATATGCTATAGCAATCTCCATAAGACGAAGTTAACCATTTTCTAACGAAAACTCAACTTCTCCAAGGCTCATGGCTTTCCTTTTGTCAACTTAGTCACTTCAAACGCATTATTTGAAACATTAATCAACTTCTTCTAGAGAAAGTTAAATAGCATTTTCTGAAAGAGAAGGCGATGAATCCGAAGTCAGGTCATTCATGATAGAATTAGGGCCAACTTCTGTAGCACCCTTGCTGCTTATGTCCTCAATCATCCTATGGACAATGCTCATCTTCGGTCTGTCTCTTGGCAACTCCGATACACAAAGCAAAGCCACTTGCATGAGAGCCACCATTTGCTCCTCCATCTGCTTGCACCCAAACAGCTCAAAATCAAACACCTCCCATGCCCACTCTTCTCGCCCAACTCCTTGAACCCACTTCACCAAACTTGTATTTCCCTCCCCATTTGGCATTTTCCCTGTCAATAGTTCTAGCAAGACCACGCCAAAGCTATAAACATCGCACTTCTGGCTAAATTTCCTTTGGTTCACATTATCATGGTTTTTATCGTTGGGCAATAGTTCTGGAGCCTTATATGCATTGTTCGAGAAGGAGGGTGCGTGCAACAATTGGTGAAGACCAATGTCAGAAATGCATGCATTGCCAGAGCGATCAACAATGATGTTTGATGATGTTAAGTTCCCATGAAATAGCTTAGCTTTATCATAACTATGGAGGAAAGCAAGACCTTTTGCAGAACCTGAAGCAATTCTCAACCTTGCAGCCCATTCTAATGGAGTCCTTCCTGGTCCTCTGTTGCCTGTTGTCAACACAGAAACATCTCTTTTGTTAGTCCTATATAAAACTAAGGATAAAGGTCAAACCGATCAATATAATTGAACCAAAATAGCGGGACGTACCGTGCAAAAGTGATTGGAGACTTCCATTTGGTAGAAAATCATACACTAAAAGCAACTCATCCTTAGACTGATAATAAGCTCTGAGACTCACAACATTGGAGTGTCTCAATCCACCGATCACCTTTAGCCAACCATCGAGCTCTCTTCTTTTTCTTCTTTCTCGGACCCTCTTAACCACCAAGACACCGTCGCCGTCCATTAACACTTTGTATGTGGTCCCAACGGTGCCTTTACCCAACAATTCAGCAGACGAACTCAGTAGCTCATTCACCTTACTGAAACCATGACAACCTTCAAACAACACCATGTTCTTACCCTCCCTACTGATCCTACCTTCAACGTAGTACCCTCCAATTGGTGGTTGAGAACCAGTAGCTTTCCTCTTCGCCAAATCTCCAGAAGACCCTCTTTTTCTTCTTCGCTCACGAAAACAGTAGCATGTGATAGTCATTAAACCTGACACAATCGCCATAGCGATGACACTGACAATGATGATCAGGACCCAGTTGTTCAACCTCTTCTTGGTGCTAGTTACAGGTTTACTTGATCGTGCTGGGTCGCTCTCCACCGTCCCACTATAGCACGCATTCAGCAACGGCTCCCCGCAGAGATTCTGATTCCCGCTAAAGGAACTCGCAGGAAATCGAGACAATGACGACGGTATTTTTCCGGAGAGATAATTATAAGAAATATTTAAATCTAACACAGAAGAAGGAAGTCTACTAGCAGAGCTAATGGTCCCACTGAATGAGTTGGCCTCGAGCCTAAGCGTCAACAAGTGCGACAACTGAGCAAGCTCACTCATTGGAATCTCACCGGAGAAGTAATTGTAAGAGACGTCAAGTCGACGGAGTCGCTGGAGATTGCCTAGACCAGGTGGGAATTTCCCAAGTAAGCGGTTGTGAGAAAGGTAGAGGTGCTTGAGAGCTGCCCATGAAGAGAAATTGAAGTTTGAGGTAGAGGAGAGGTGGTTGTATTTCAAGCTCAGGAGTCTGAGCTCAGTGAGCTGAATTAGTGGAAGCATTGAGCCAGTGAGGTTGAGGTCTTCAAGAACGAGACGGGTGACTCGGAGAGTTGAGGAGCTGCAGGTGACACCGAGCCACGAGCCAGAGCATAAGTCAGTCGAATTAGTCCATGAAGAAAGCGAATTGGAAGGGTCTAGTACAGAGGACTTAAAGGCCAGTAAGGTGGCAGAGTCTGGATTTGATAAAGACCGAGTGAAGTGGAAGAAGAAGAAGAAGATAAAAAATAAGAGAGAGAGTGGCTTTTCCAGCATTTCGGATATGTTTAATAATCTGCGTGGAGAAAATGGAAGGCGAGGAAACCAGAACAATGGGCTAATATAACTAGCAGTCGTTGAGAGGGAGTGTTCGGGAGATGAGACGTGTTAAATGGAGCGTCGACCAACCGTCTCTTTATCACCATACACTGGAAACCGTGGGAATTAAGAAGGGGACGCGCTACTGGCGCTAGCACACGGGGCATTGATAGTGTTGTAGTAAATGTGGATTTGGTTAATCATATGTTAACAGAGGATTGGGACGTAATGCTGTTAATAATGGCATTTGAATTGGCAGCCAATTTTTGAATCCAGATCTTCTGTTCAATATTATCTTATTTTATTGTGTCTAAGAATCTCAGTTATTTATTTATGTAAATTTCAGTCTCGCATGGGCCCTATGTGAATCTCGCAAAATAAATAACTTAGATTTTATGAGACAGAATAAGACAGAATAATATTAAACAGAGAATATTAAGTACCAATTTTTGGGAGAAATTGTCATAATCAGTGTGTATCGGATTGACGGTGATAGCCTTGTCCGCTAGTCTCATCCAGCCTTCGCTACCCTTTCCAGGATTTGTCATTAGTCATTACTATATTACTATTTTCGCTAGTCTCATCCAGCAATGGCTTAACTATATTCCTACTTCCGATATTGCACACTCAAATCGATCAAGACGTCAAACTCGATGGGTTAGTTTGATACTGTTCTTCTATGGGCAGAGTCAAGCGTGTGGACTCTGTACTGCCAAATTATAATTAAAAGAAAAAGGTTTGCGCTTGCAGCTTCCTTTTTGATTGGCATCAAGTTTTCAATTCAGCCATGAATGTATTTACTCATGTCGGACAGCTCTTGTGAGTTGGCAGATTTGATTTGATTGAAACACAAACCAGGAGAGACCTTTCTTGCATTAACCGCAATTCCAAACGTGTATTTGAATCCCACAGACTTTTCACAAGAGTGCTCTTTAATTTACTTTTAAGCTTCGGCTGGAGCTTCTAATTTAAAGTTTCAGATCGTGCAATAAATTTGAACATAAACCCATTCGAAAGTGCTTCACGGAGCATTCATGTATTTAATTACTCTTCTGATAACCAAAAGATGTTCAAAAAGCATAAAGCATGTTGGGCTACTCAATTCCTAAATTTTGGTTTTAAAAATGTAAGTTCAGAAAAAAAATAAGGGTGGTGTTAGCTTTTTGCTAAGAAATGAAACAACGAACGAAAACTAATTGTAGCTTTTGACACTCAGATCTTTAACACTTACCATTAACTTTGAAATCTTGGCAATGGACATGGTGAATAAGGTTAACAGTGAATACATTTTAACTGGTAGTAAAGTCAACCTAGCTGAGGTTAGAGATGCACCTATACATCTATCAAAAATCCAATTCATGTGGTATAAGGTCAAGGAACAAATTGAAAATACTGTGATATTGAGGAAATTACAAGAGTGCTTAGATTTTATTGTACATCACTTAGAACAATTGGAGGAGTGATTTGTTTGCTTATCTCCTTGATAAGAATACCATCTTAAAATCACCATATCCTCCAAAAAAATAAACTATAATTTTACTTCTAATTTGTTGATTGTCTTGTTCTATTATATCTATAATTGGATTATCACTTTTTCTTTTCGTACACAATCAGAGCAGCATTAGTTTGTTTTCTAGTTTACTTCTATTTTAGTAGGTACTTTAGAATTTGTTGGTTATTATTACATTTTTATTTTCAATTCTATTTACATTTTATTGTGTTTACTTATTGTTAATGGTGTTTGTAATGTACAAATAAATTATAGGTTTCACCTATCTTTAATTACCATACACATCAAGACACATCCAGGGCTACAGAATTATTTTCCTTCCTCTTTTGATATTTTAATTGT
>JANIPM010000008.1:64821306-64831658 GCA_027478405.1 Erythroxylum cassinoides
GTCTTTAGTACGAAAATGTAGAAGGCAACAAAACAATAGTAGCAAATGAAAGGTGAAAGTAAGCTTCAACGTGGAAGGGTGAGAAATGAGGATCGGGGATGAAAACAAATAAAAAAGACGAAGACGAGAGAAGCTAACAAAGAGAGGAGTAAAGAGCAAGTGAAAGACCAAAATGAGAGTGTGTCTTTCACTTAATAAAAATCATGGGTTAAGACAAGTGGTGTGGCAAGTGCTCATGGTCCTCTTTTGGTTTTTTAATAAGCTAGTCCATTTGTGTTCCAATTCTAATCCAATTGTCTCCCAATTTTCAATGACATATGTCATTAAATCTCAATGTCATTTTATAAAAATTTTCACTACCATTTGACTCTTATTTCTACTACCATTTATCAATTATCTTGCGGCTTGACATTTTTCTTAGACCAAAAATATCCTTAATTCTAGAAAATTCTCATATTTCACAAAAAAAAATTTAAATCACTACTTATACACACCAACTCAATTTTTAAGACACATAATTCATAATTCATATTATAATCACATTAAAACAATCATTTATACCCGGAAAATATCAAATGAGTGCATGACCAATTTATTGTAATGTGTGTAATAATCAAATTAATGTATGTGTATCTCAACATTATGCATGAGTATTAAATGCATTTTTCTAATCTCTCAATGTTATTTCTCAATTATAGAAATCTGGGGTTTTAACCCTTAGTATGAAAATGGGATGTTACATCATCACCCTAAAGTAATTAGGGAGAATGTTCAATTGTTTCCGATTAGTATTGATTCAAGAAATTATTGGCCAAGTTTAAATGAAATTTTGTAAATATTTTACAAATGTCATTAAGTGAATTAATAGCTGATGACGGAGAACTAATATGATTGAATTTTAAATAAAGTAGACATTAATTCCATACTTTATGTCTTATCGAAATATTGTATGATGGAATGATTAAATTAAGCAGAAAAATCATACATGGAAAGATTAGTCAAAATCATTTTGACATTCCTTAGTATTTGGGTGGTGATGATGCATTGCTAGATATCAATCTTAATTTATGATTATAAATGGTTTAATTAGAGAACTAGAGATAAATTAAAAGAAGTTTTAATTCTAATTATAATTTATAATCATTACCAATATATTTGAGAATCTAAAGGGTTTGACATGTAGAATAAGTTGAAGAGAGCAAAGATATATTATCAAGTTGGAGATGATTGTAAAGTTTAAGAAACATTATGATTAAATATGAGATATTTAATAAATAAGGATCAATATAAGATAATGAATCTTATTTGGGCATAACTGGTTCTAATTTCAATTAAATTATTAAAACGTCTAAAATTTATTATAAATATGCTTAAGTTCTATAGAGTTAGCACTTCTTGTGTAACCCTCTCTGTAAGTATTACAGAGTTATCTCAATCTGTTCTATGAATGCTGTTAGAAGTCAAATATTTGCGTGGTTATCGTGGTTAAGACGACGATTTTAAAAATGAATCGAGAAATACAAAAAGAACATAATCAAGCTTCAGAATAAGGTAAGAAATTTAGATTCACGTTTTATTGTGATTTATGTGTTAATTATTTTATACAATTAAATTGATCTTGATTTTTCAGAAATCAATTTGTGAAAAAGTTTTATGATTCTTCCGTTGCGGTCGGATCTAATCCCGTCCTAGTTTCCCAACATAATAGTCATCATTAAAAAAGTTTCATGATTAAATCTTGAAAACCAATACTTTTTGTTTTTATTATTTCATTTTATTTTTGTATATTCCATGTGAAATGTATATGCTAACAGGAGAGTAAAATCATAGACGATCAATAGAAACAATCAGTAACGATGCGTTTTTATTGAAAGGGTTGGGCAAAATCTAAAATTTGAAAAGATACG
Organism: Erythroxylum cassinoides; assembly: GCA_027478405.1. Classification (NCBI taxonomy): domain Eukaryota; kingdom Viridiplantae; phylum Streptophyta; class Magnoliopsida; order Malpighiales; family Erythroxylaceae; genus Erythroxylum; species Erythroxylum cassinoides. Next base: position 64,823,214 of record JANIPM010000008.1, read on the forward strand.
AGGAAAATTGTGTCCATTGGAGGTTAAGTCTGGTCCATCAGTTAGAGATTGACCAATCCAGTCAAATGGTCCAGCCCAACCTCCATTAGAAAAGAATGGCTTCACGTCCAACCTACGAGGAATCGAGCCCATTTTTTTAAAAAATCAAATTCTATGCCCATTTTTTGTATTTAATATTAATTAAAAACAATTTAAGAATAATACTTGATCTAATTAAAAATCACAATTACGATTTTAATAATAGATTTATTTGTAAGATTTATTTAATGCATGAACATTGTCTTACAAATTAATTACATGAACTAAGAAGGATACTATAAAACAAAAAACATCTTTTATCGATAAAGCCTCTTACACAAGCATCTGAACTGTGGGCATATACAGTACTACAGATGACAGACATTATCCAAGCTTTCAGATTAAAAAAAGATCCACAACTGACTGCAATGTATCATGCCCTTTCAACTTCACGCGAGGCGGTACGAAAGAAGTTAGTTTTGAAAAGAAGCAAAAGGGCAGATTAGATTGCTTGAAGTTTAATTAATATAAAATATTATTAAAAATAAAGAAAGGAGTGAGAAGAGTGATTCTTCATAGGTAAGATTATCTGTTCAATATTATTCTGTCTTATTCTATCTCATAAAATATCAGCTATTTATTTTGTGGAATTCACGCGAGACTTACATAGGATCCACATAAATAAATGGTTGAGATTCATTGAACACAATAAAATATCATAATATTAAATAGGAGATCTAGACTCGATTCTTCAGTCCTGTCCTGTCCAATTTGAGCTTTCTAGTTTCCACGGTGACAAAAAGTAAAACGTGGATTTACCATTACTTTCCGTGTAAGCATGATAGTAATACACGAAAAGGCAACAGCTAATGCATTGACTGAACTACCCAAAGAAAATCCTTAGGTATGACTGATTAGTTGCGAGCACACGACACCTATCCATTATTATTCAGAAATGACTGTCGTTATTAAGGCACGCTATTGCTTTTATGTTTTGGAAAGTGGAGTGGACTATCCTTCCTGTCGTCTCCTCATTTGCACCAGTTCTAACACATAGGACAAAATGGATAGTGCACCCTCTTCTGTAAACCAAAACGATTCATGATATTGCTTCAGAATTATTGCTTGGATTAACAATGGTTAACCCCTGTGAAGAAAATGACCAAACTACAAGACAATTTGCGCCATTAACACCATTTATCCAAAGGCATTCCTTTACACTGCCGACCGACTCCACAGTATCAAACGTCCTTTCTGAATGCATCAATAATTGCACTTTAATTCATCTAAAAAAGGTTCACAAAGCCCCCCAAAAAAAAGTTGTAAAAGTAAGGAAAACAACAAATATATAAAGAAAACGATAAACAAAAGAAAAATAAAAATTTGTAAGAAGAAAAAAAAAAAAAAAACGTCACCCCGCCGTACTGAAGTGCTCAGAAAGTGAACTTCCAGATCTTGATCCTCAGATCCACCTTACACTTATTACTAGACCCAGAACTTATTGCCTCTGTCGGAGTCTTACCTTTTGGTACGGCACCCTTAATGTCATCGCACGTCACTCTTATTCCGACCTTCTTCGTCTTCAAGCTTCCAGCCTTCACTGTCACTTTGGTATCCAACTCAATCTTCAAAGTAACCCCACCGCTCTTCTTCTTCAGATCGGATCTCAAGGCATTCACAGACTCCGCGTCCAGATCGTTCGACCCAGAAATCACAACGTTCCTGAAACTGGTCTCGTTCTTCTTCGCCAAACTGAAAGCAGGCAAAGTGCCGTTACCAACCAAGACGTCGGTGGAAAAGGAGGATAGGGTAAAGGGGTCGTAGAAGAATGATAAGTGAGAGTTGGGGTTCTTGGAGATGATTGTCAAGTTGAGGAGAGTGGAGACGTGGGAGGTGGAGGAGTCGGTGGAGGTGGTGAGATTGAAGCGGTGGACGCGGAGAGAAGGGATGGAGAAAGTCGGTCGATGAGGGCGGTACAGAATGTATAAAGCCGTGCCAGCGATGGCGGCGATGAGGAGGAGTAAGAGGAGGGTGAGAATGGTCCAGAAGCAGCAGCAGCAGCAGAGGCTCCGCCCACTGCGGCTCCGGCGGCGGCGGTTGTGGGGTTGTGGACGGTACGGTGGGCGGGCGGTGGGGTTGTACAGGTGGGATTTGTTGGAGGGGGCAGAGGGGTTGGTCGTGGTGGTGCCATTCGTGGCGGTGGTTGGTTTAGAGGATGGGAACACTCTATCTGACATTGTCTTCTCTGGTTTTGACGAATCGCTGGGAAAGATCTAAAGATGAGGTCTGAATTTAGAGAGGCGAAGAAGAAATGTAAATGCGAAGTAGAGAAAGAGTGAGATCGGCTACCAAGAATGAGATGGAAACAGCGGACCGAAATTGGAATCTTAGGAAGGTGGTGTCTGGTTGGGGCAGCTAAATCTTTTTTTACTGAAAATGTTATGACTTTGAGGTCAAGTTTAAAATGGGACACCTTCTTCCTCCTTGCTTGCACACGTAAAAGTCTCCGGCTTTGCATCTTTGGTGTTTGGCACGTGATAATGTGGTGAAAGGGGCCCACCCATCCATCTATCCATCACTCAAATTCCTTCCTTTTTTTTTTTCTCTATAAATCCTGTATTTATTGGTCAAGTTCAACCGTTAAAATTATTTTTTCTCTCAAATCAAAAAATCTTATCTCTAACACTAAGTTATAACCTCTTCTCCTCGATCTTTTCAGGAGAAAATGGGTTTAGTTCTATAATTGAAAAACGAGTTCCCTTTTGTAGCATAAATATCTCGTCAACAATTATTCTTTTTTTCTTTCATCCGGTAACAAGCAAGTTGTTTTTTTTTAATTGCTCGCGAGGTATCCTAAGAACATCCCAATTATGAGAGGTACCTTTAAGTCATCAACTTTTAGACTAATTCTCGCTCGAGTCGAGTAGATTCTTTGCGAGAGGCAAAGTTCTGGCCCCAAATTTTAAACAGCTGAATACATGAGGACGGTTTGAACTCGTGACCTCACTTAAGTTAAAAGAGCTCCTTACCAACTTACCTACGCCCTGAGATTGCAAGGAAGTTGTTATTAACTTGAATTAAAACAAATTGCCAATAAGTCTAAATTTTTTTTGGGTAAACCACCGATATCCGAATTCATTGGGCCTACTAATCCGATTCGAGGCGTAGTCACAGTTAAGACTCCTTGTCCCTCTCTACGGGTGTGTTTAGTGAGAATTGAACCCAAGCAATAAATCTAAATTTAAATGGCTAACTCTTAAACAAATTTGAAAAATGATTCGATGCTATCTTAGAGGGTAAGTCTTTCTTTTTTTTTTATTGCCTACGAAATATTTTAGGAGGTATCTTAAAGAGTATGTCTTTCTTTACTCGACTATAAGATGAATTAACGTAATTTATCTAACCCTCTCAATCCATACAACTGAAAGGTGACTAAAGCGCTTTACAATAAGTGCAAAATGAATTCATGCAAGTTAAAAAAGAGTGTATAATAAGATGTACCGAATTAAGTGTATAATAATTGTGAGAATATGATTTCTTCACTTAAAATTCTATATCATCAAGGCAAGTATCAAGTTCTACAACAAAGGAAAAGCGAAAAACGCTCGGCTTTTGACGATGTTGGACATGCCCCTACCTCTTCTTCCTCTTTCCTATAGAGAAAGTGAAGGATTAAAGGAAAAATTACTTACAACACACGAATCCAGATCTGAATGAATTTAGATGAGAACTGATGAGGGTGGTGATAGGCAGAGATGTGGTCTTATCATCGAAGGAGAAGCAAACCCATGATGACCAACGATGGCCTCTCTTGGAAATCGTTTCAAACTAGGGGGTTCATCTATGTTTAAGCAATAATAATTAGTTAACTAATCCAACCACTGACCAAGTGACAATAATTTGTGACTTAAAATTCACACTCAATAATTACTCCATTAACTAAGCGATGGCTTCGAGGTGGTACTTCTAATTATGAGGTCAACACTATTTTAATACAATAATGTTAATGAAAATTACACCCATGATGATAGAAGAAACAAAACGTTTACATTGGAAATAGAATTTTTGTTTTTATAAGATTTGGAGTGAAGGGTCCACCCTCACCAAAAACTCTACCATAATGGCCTCTTTGTTCTCTGAGTTGGTCCTGACGTACCTATCAGAAAACAAGTGTGCTCTTATCCGTAGAATGAAAGCAATCGCAAGTGGTAATATTCCAATTGCATCGTCATACTAATATAATATATCTATGTATTTTGCATGTTAAAAACTAATCCACAATCAATATTACGTGAACATATGTAAAACTTGTAGATCTACCGTCAAATTCAGAACTCACGTGTTAATCCAAAAGTATATACGTAGAAGCTCCAAATCCAAAGATCAATTATGTATAGTTAAACCTATATTTACCCCAAGTTTGAACTTTTAACCTTGTTGTTGGGATATTACTGCTTTACTGTTGTCTTTACAAACAAAGACTGAACAAGATTGTTAACTTTTGCAGGTATTATGGAATGCAGAAAAGTAAAGAATACACAAGGTTTTTTACTTGGTTCGATAGCTACCAATGCTATCTACATCTAAGGTTTTCATTGATGTGGTTTTTCACTAGTATGATGAAGAAGATGAGAAACAATTAAGAGATTCAGTGTTTAAAAACTCTTGCAAGAGCCTACAAAGCTCTCCTACTACCCACAAGTTAGTACCCTAACACTCTCTGATCTTTTTCTCACTCGATTCTTGTCCTCTCAAAGACTGAATACAATGTAAATTGAAAAATGAAGTTTCTGTATTGTGTTGTCTGTCTGATGCTTGTGTTGCTTCTTTTATAGTTGAAGAAGATGATGGCTTTCGGATGAGTTTGCTCGAATCAGACAGTGACCATGTGCCTCCTATGTGAGTCACTTATTCCCCTACTTTTGTATGCATTTTATATTGGTTAAAGCTGCGTTTAGATGTCTTCTAAGCATGTAATAAGACTAAGTTTTGATTAGTGTAGCTTCTGATGTATTAATACGACAAAGTTTTTAAGTCACGTGGGTGTGTTTGTGAGCTGAGTCAATCTGTCTCTGTCCGATAGAACCATCGAGAACCTCTCTTTCTTCGACTCCTTTAGACACCAACACACATAAACATCTTTCTGTCTTTGATTTTCAATTGTTTTCTGTCGATTTTGAGTGAAGTTTGGTATAGTATAGGTGATTTCCATCACACTTTCCCTCTTACTCCATCAATCTTTACTCAGATGGAAAAACTCGAGAGTGATTTGAAAAATACAAACCCTAATTTTCACCACTTTAGTGAGATCACATGGATCTGCCTTCGGATTCAAGGGACTTCTGTAATTTGTAAGTAGTCCCTATAGAAAATAAATTTCTTTTGAGCTAGTATTTTTGTTTTGAAGTCTGAAGGATTTTGCTCACTTTTGATTTTCTTCAGGTTGAAGAAGCCTTGTGCTATTTTATCCCTCACAAAATAGAGTCTGACATCGACGTGCTTGGACCTCTTATGCAAGACTGGGTCTTTACTCAGGTACATCGCACTTTGACTATCGGTGTATATTATTTCTGTAGCTATGTTAGCTTTGATTTCTCTTAGGATACCTGATAGCCATGTTAATTCTTTTACCCCTTCTGTAATTGCATAAAACTCTGTTTTTGTGGTTAAGAATGATACAATTGACTTTTGTTGCACCTTCCAACTAATTGCGTTTCCTGCTAGCGTAAAGTAGTATGCAGACATTGATTTTCTTTTGTCTCTATCTGTTGCGTAGTCTGCATCTACATATCTATGTAGGCTTAGACTATTGATTTTAGCTAGCTTAACCTTAGTGAAACACAGTCCATGGCTTAGGGTTTCAACAAGGTATCTGAAGACATTCTTTAGTCCTTGTCAGTGCTCAAAGCCAGGATTGGACATGAACTTGCTTAGAATGCTAATAGCATGAGCAAGATCAGGTCTGATATAGAGCATCATACACATGATGCTACCAACTCCATCATTATAGGGGTATTTTAACATAGCCTTCTTTTCTTCTTCAATTTGAGGGCTCTTATCAGCAACCATCTGAAGATGTGAACTTATAGGAGTAGAAGTAGGTTTTGCTAGTTCTATGTTGAACTGAATTAATACCTTTCAGATCTAGCTTTGTTGTGTCAACCACAGTTTTCCTTCCCTCCTATTCCTTATAATTTGTATCCCTAGTAACTTCTGAGCTTCTCCCAAGTCTTTCATTTCAAAGTGTTTGCTCATAGTATTCTTTACTTCAGTTATTCTGCCTAGCTCTTTTTCAACAATAATTAAGTCATCTATATAGACTAGCATGAAGATGGCTTCTGTCTCTCCTAAGTTACTGTAGTATAAGCAGTAATCATAGGCACTTCTTACAAAGTTAATCTCACTAGCTATTTCATGGAATTTTTTGTTGCACTGTCTAGGTGCTTGTTTCAGCCTATATAAGGACTTCTGAAGCAGGTAGATATACTCAAACTTATCTTTGTCTACAAAACCAACTAGTTATTTCATGTAGATAGTCTCCTCTAGCTTTCCATATAGGAAGGCTATCTTGAGATCCATTTGATGGATTTCCCAATCATAGACAGTAGCTAACACTACAATGAGTCTAATTGTCTTAAATTTGACTACTGGTGAGAATATTTCTTTGTAATCAACTCCTTCTTTATGCCCATACCCCTTAGCTACAAGTATTGCCTTGTAGATTCTTGGTTCAGCTTCTATTATTCCTTCTTTTACTTTGAATAACCATATGTTCTCCATCAATTTGACTTTGGGAGGTCTAGGCACCAAATTCCTAGTCTTATTCTTCATTAGGGAATAATACTCTTTTTCACAAGCTTCCTTCCACTGTTTAGCATCACTTCTAGTCATGGCTTCTTCAAAAGTTTTAGGAGCCTTCCATTCAATACCTTCAGCCACAAGACAAGCATATTCAACTAAGTTTGAGTCAATGTACCTCCTATTAGGGATTATCTATCTTGGCTGCCTATCATTTGTGATTTAATAGTCTTGCATGCTTCCTTGTTCATCAGTTGAAGTTGTTTGCGGGATTTCTTCTTCACCCACACCTTCAGTCTCTTCTCTCCTTTGTTCATGATATGTTGAGCCTTGCATAGGCTCCACATCAATGGGTTGTGAAGTGCCATCTTCTTTAGGCTTTGGTGGTACATAAAAAGAGGCTGATTGGTTCAGTTACCCTAAATTCTCCTGAATTTTCCTTTGGAGGTCAGAATTTGAGGAATTACTATTCAGTAGAGGGAATTCATCTTCCTTGAAGATGACATCTTTGCTTGTGATTGTTTTATGGCCTCCCTTTTGGAGTAGTAAGATCTTGTATCCCTCCCCTCTAGATAGCCTAGGAAAACTCCCTTAGCTACTCTAGGTTCCAATTTTCCCTCTTTCGAAAGCCCTATGGTGGGTAAGTTTAGGTTTCTTACTATTCCAAATTTCCTGTGGAGTTTTGTAATTATTAGCAAAGGTTGGGAGCCTATTAATTAGATAGGCTGCTATCCTAATTGCTTCTCCCCATAGAGAATGTGAGCAACTCGAAGAGAGAGGCATGCACCTTGTCTTTTCTAGGAGAGTCCTATTAAGTCTTTTAGCTACACCATTCTGCTGAGGTGTAGTTCTTACTGTTTTGTGCCTTAGGATTCCTTTATTTCTGCAGTACTCCTCAAACTTTTTATTGCAATACTCTAATCCATTGTCAGTCCTTAGGCATCTCAACTTCTTCCCAGTTTGATTTTCCATAAGAGTATGCCATCTTATAAAATTCTCTAGTACTTCATCCTTTTTCTTCATAGGATATACCCAACACTTTCTAGATCTGTCATCTATAATGGACATAAAATATAAGTTTCCTCCTGCTATGGGCACTTAAGCTGGCCTCCAGAGATCATTGTGAGCATACTTCATGATCTCAGTGGCTCTCTGAGCTCCCTATTGGAATCCTAATCTGTGATGTTTTCCTAGCACACAAGATTCACAAAATTTCAACTTCTGTAAGTTTTGCTCCAGGATTAGACCTTGTTTAGAGAGATGGAACAAGCTTTTGTTCACTGCATGACCCAACCTTGCATGTCATTGCTTGGTTGGTTCATGACTTCCATTTTCTAAAATTTGATTGACTTCTTTTGAGCTTATAATATAGTATAGCCCACCCATTTCCACTCCTCTAATAATGACTTTACCATCCCTTAGGATTTCTCTGAGTCGATCTTTTGATCTAATCTGAAAGCCTTGCTTATCAAACAAACTTTTAAAGATCAGTGTAGCTTCTGATGTATTAATACGGCAGAGTTTTTGAGTCACGTGGGTGTGTCTGTGAACTGAGCCAATCTATCTCTGTCCGATAGAACCATCGAGAACCTCTCTTTCTTCGACTCCTTTAGACACCAACACACATAC
>JANIPM010000008.1:65169010-65189464 GCA_027478405.1 Erythroxylum cassinoides
ATTTCACCCAGGTCATATACACAAATCACATATTTCATAAATATTCATTCAGAACATGTAAATTCCAAATACTCACATTAACATGGCATAACATATAATAACACAAGTCATATAGTTAGATAGTTCATATCGATTTATCATTTATTTCAGCTTCTTAAATCATTCATTCAATTTCAGTCATTTATGAATACTATATGTATATGACTCACATTCATTCTTATTGTCGTGACCAAGTGCCTATCACATACTAATACAAATATTGGCCCATAGGGCTCAATCAGAACAAAATCACAGAGCATTGCTCTACATGCAGAATTAGAAATCATGGAGCAAAGCTTTACGTGGGAGCGCTTTCATATTGGCTACTCCGATCACAATGCCTTTATCTAAGCATGCCCTTTATAAAATGCATCAAATACAGAATATGCCATGCACAATAGTCTCATACGATGCACAGTCAGAAATCTCATAGACATTGGAACAAAGTTTGGCATTCAACTTTCATTAAGAATTCATATACATAGCTAACACTTCCAATACATATAAAACAATTCCAATACATTCCCAAATATTAAACTCCTCGGAATTTAAGTCCGTAATCCATAAAAAACACAAACATTTAATATTTGGAAGTTAAACAAATATAATTAATCTTAGTAAAATCATCTAGGTTGACTCACAGTACGCTCCAATATGCTATTGCCTGGATGGTCTGGCAATGTCTGACTGACATCCAATGTGCTCCTCTATATCATACAAAACACATTTACAAATATCACACTTTTGCACAAATGTATAAACATGCCTTTATGCACATATATGTATATGAAAAATGCACAATGGATGATCAATGACAAATCCAGGTATCTTATCGAATTCTTATCACCAAATCATTCAGATATCAAGGCCCTCGTAAACAATTTACATTCCAAGAGCCAAGTACACTTGCTTTTCAGGACACTATATTTACATAACTCTAACATATAACACAAGGGGACTCTTAGGTAGTGTAGTATTTCTTTGTATCTCAATGCATACTTAAGCATATCCAATCCTCTCCATCTTTGTAGTTTGTGTATCTATACTCACAGATTTACCTAAAGAGCTAGCAAGGTAACTTAAACCGTCTATTATCCATAATTCCAGAGGTAGATTATGAAATTTTACCTAAATAGGGAATGTTTCAACAGAACCTCTTGATATGTGCTTAATTCTTGATACATTTAATCCATTACACTTAGTGATTAGTGCTTTTAAATGCTTAAGACACTCACTTTAGTTCATATTTGGTTTTAGATACAATTTGGAAGCATAATGCCTAAAGTGAGTTAAAAGCACACTCTTTGAGCCATCTTCTTATGATTAACATTCAATTTTCTTCATGAAACTAGAAGGTAAAAGGGTTAGAGAAAGAGAAGACAAGAAAATACCAAGGAAGATAACAGTATAGGAAGAAAACATCAAGGTGAAGAACGTAGAAAAATGGTTCATAGTTATGCACAAATTGTCATGGAACAATTGTTTCATGGGCATGAGACTCATCTTATGCCTATAACACAATTTTCATGGGTGTGACACACCTTATCATGCCAATGCAAAAGAGGCTAACGGTCGTGAACCTCATCTAGGCCATTCACAGTCGTGATACACTCCAGCATGCCCATGAGTCTTATGCCACCTGTCCCAAAACCTACTTTTCACTATAAATGGAATATATTGTGACGACCAAAAATCATTCTACTTCTATTCTTTGTTTTCTAGTGTTTTAAGAGATAAAGAGAGGCAACAGAATCTCTTCTTTAGAGACCTATAAAGAAGATGGAAGACTAGGCTTTCCAACACCAGTTTAAAGGTGACATCGACACTTAAGTCATGGTTAAGGTTGTCTCATCTTTGTTATATTGAATCCCTCTTAAATGATTATTATTGTTATTCTATGTTGAATGATTTGGGTATCGTAAAAAGATGATCTTAACGCATTATTAGATTGTTTTATCACAAACCTATTGTTAGAATCTTGAATATAATCCATAATTGTTATGTTTGAGATTTGTTAGTAGCCATTAATGATCTTGAATCATTAGGAACGTCACTTGGGTAAGATAACCCAAGCTTGTGAGGTTACTAACTACATCGATCTGTTTTCCATTTCTTAATGTCGCTACCCAATTAAATCTAGAGAGCGTATTCTAGGTTATTCAATAGTTAGGTTTAATTAACGAACATCTCTTAATTAAACATGACTTAAGGAAAATTGGGATTAATATAACATGTTGTTAGTCCACGATCAATGGCCCTAGGAGAGGTGTGAAAACAATATAACAATGAGATTTGTTTAATCATGTGTAGGTTGAGATTGATCCAAGAAATAGGTTTTACACATATTTGACATTTTTGACAAATTTCTTGCATTTGTTTAATTTTTATTTTTTTTTCTTGATTGCTTCAAACCTAAACCCCTTTTATTTCCTTTACATCAATTATTTTCATTGCAAAAATTAACTGAACATGCCTTATGGATATGATCCTGACTCACCACAGCGATAAATTTTTAGTATGCAAAGTTAGGTAAATTTTGAAGTGCATTCAACATACGTTGTCACCTCTATCCAATTCCATTCCAGATCACCATCATTGAATAAACAAGGGTTGGTCCCCTATATGCCAAGGCCCTTGTTTAGTCTCCATTTTCCTCTACAAATTTAAACAAAAAAGTCTCATGTTCCCTCAGCAAAACCCACTCTAACCCCTTATTTCCCTAATGAGCTTTAGTCCATGCTATCACCATTAAAAATGTTGGTCGCTTGCTCCAAAAGTAACCAATAAGTGCCAATGACCACACTTTTGCACCAACAATTAAAAACTTAATCGGGGGAGTGATGATACCATCTTTAGATACATTGAGAAAGTGTTTCATAGTTACCTTATTATGGTGAGAAACTTATTTTTCTAGGCTCCTTGAGGCTGTGAGGCAACAACATTATTCATTGTTTTTACGCTTTTGTTTGTCCTTCTTTGTTTTTCAAATATGCTGCATTTTGTAGTAAATTTTCCCTGGACAGCTTAGGGAAGTCATTTTTTGGTCCAGAAGATTCCCCCTTCTCTTTGTGAGCACACCAAGGCCTATGCATGGCCTTCCTAAGAAGGAGAGCGCCCTCATGAATAGAACTTCTAGATGGTCCCAAGTCAGGGGAGAAGTGGATGAGAGAAAATTACTAAACAAAATAGAAAATTTTGAGGCTATTTCAGTAAAATTAGCTAAAGAGAGGGGAGACTAAGTGCTCCTAGAATCAAAATTAGGATTTAATTGTATTTAAATTTTAGGAGTAAAATAGGTCATTTTTCATTTTGTTTCACGTTACATTCATTAGTAAAGTGGATAGAATTCAAACTATGTTGAAATTTTGCCTACGAACACGATCTATGAGAAGCAGTATCAAACATGTACGAGAAGGATTTTGTGAAATAAGCATCAAGATAAACATGGCTATTGCTTTTTTCCCTTTCAATCAAAACAATTCATAAGATAATAATAGAAAAGGAGAAATAAAAAAGTAAAAAAAAATGCTCATTAACTAAAAGCCTGCTTCTTTCTTAAAAATAAAAAACGACTAGAAATATAATAGCCAAGTTACTCCAAGTTCCATCTTCTTCTAAGTGAATAGCTCCAAGTCTTTAGTGGCTTTATGAGCAACAAGCATTTCTCTAATCTAGCAGTAGGTCCTACTTGCAAGTGTAGGCTTCTCAGTTTTAGTATTCTTGAAGATTCTTTGGTTTCTTTCCTTCCATATTGTATACAAGATCAATTCAAACGTAAGCTTAAGCATTTTTTATCTTTCCCCATTCTTTTGTGTTATTTTTTTAGCCTAGACCAATACGTTATCCCAATCAGTTACTAGACAAAACAGATTCATATTATGCTAAATTCTAACCCATGTGTTAGTTGTGAATCTGCATTAGAATAAAAGATGATTTATAGATTCAAGCATCACGTTACATAGGACACAGATCTAATCACTAATTCCCTTAAGCCTATCTTTGTTTTTTATTCTCCCTCAAGTAGCCAGCCAAGTGACAAAAGATGCTTTAGGTATCAAGGAACCTTTCCAAGCAATGTTATACAATGTAATGTTGGGAACTTAAGGTCTGATAGCATTTAAATAAGAAAAGTTAGAGAACTCACCATTTTTGCTAATAGACCAGGTAGTTTTATCCTTCATTATGGAATTAGGCAGGTAGTTAAGGCAATGGATCAATACCCCTGCTTGTAGCTAAATAAGAATTTTGAAAAAATGACTTTAGAATCTTGAGTGTAGATTGGCATTCTAGCAGTGAGTATTCACAAATTTCCTCTCATAATCAGAGGTCTTTGAGTATCCCAATTATCAAAGAAGAACCAAGTATCTTCTCCACTACCACTCTAAATTTTGGTAAAAGGGTATATAATTTGTCTTTTTCTAAGCATTTATATGAAAGGTCAAGAGTGTTCATTTTTTTCTCCTACTTGCCAAAAGTTGGAATCCTTTAGGTAATATTCATTTATCCATTTGCTCCAAAATGCCTCTTTATCATTGAAAAGCCTCCATATTCTCTTGGCCACTAGCTTTGTCTAAATCATCTAAATTGAGACAAATCCTAGTCCACCCTTTTATTTTTTTTCCCATCAAAGTTATTCCTATTTGATTTTGCCTCCTTTAGGATTGTCAGCCTTTCTAGACCAAAGGAAGTTCCTTTTGCATTTTTCCATCTCCTTATTTATATTCTTGGGCATGAAAAGGTGAGCTCTAATGATTATGGAGATTATTCGACATTGAGATGATAAGCTGGACATTTAAAGCTTGAGATAGAGATCTATTTTGCCAAACATTGATTTTCTTATTGAATTTCTCTAACAACAGAAAGCAATCATAGAACTTTAGCTTTTTGGAATAGATAAGTTATCTGAGATATTTGAAAGGAAAGTTGTAGACATTTAACCTAAATATGTTATTTAATTTATCAAAATTAAGAACACCAAATGAAAAGTACACCTTACTCTTTAATAAGTTAACACTTAGTCTAGAGTTCCTACAAAATTTAAGGAGAGGTTTATGAAAAAATGAGACGGAGTTTTGATCATCTGCACAGAACATCATTAGATCATCTAGAAAACTAAGATGAATAATTTGAAGCTTCTTGCATTTGTAATGAAATTTGAAATCAAAAGATCCAAATATGTTTAATTTGATTATTATATTAACAATCTCCATAGAAATAGCAAATATATAAGGAGAATTTGACCACCATATTTTCAATAGAAGGTTTTCAATAACAATTTGATCATTTCTATCTCGCAGACAACTTGGTTTAACCAAATAGTTCTTGCCTTATTGCATTAGCAAGGAGTTATGATCTAGAAATGCCCTATTGTAAAGCTCAAGATTTCTTATCTCAGCAACTTTTAGTGCTTGATTATTGGGAAAAAGGTAACTAGCTTCCTATGAATTCATCTTTGGCAATTTGCAGTATTAGTGCAGTTGGAGGGTATCCTAATTTAAGGAATGCTTTAATCTGATTCTTAAAAGTTAAACTTTCCTCATAAGTTGATAGAACTCAAAACCTATAATCCTACTATCACAAACTTCCTTGACCAACTCCATGAATCCTTCTTTATTAGTGAGGAAATTAAAAAAATTAAAGGAGCATTGATTTTTCTCAATGAGGAGAAATTTTAAATTTGCATATAAGAGTGGTTTGATCATAAATATGGGCCACCAAAAAACATATGAATTTGGGAATTTCCTCATCCAACTCTAATTTATTAATATTCTATAAAGTTGCTTCCTGATGAAGGCACTACCCATTTGCTTATTACTCTATGCAAAAAAATTTCCAGCAAACATTAAATTAGTAGCATCCAGCTTGGTAACTACTTTTTCGAACTCCTTTCCTATTTTAGAAGGGTTCACCCTATCTCCCTAAGCTTCTAAAGAATGTAAGAGACAATTTAAGTCACTTGCTTGAATCAAAAGGTTTGACTTTGAATTTGTGATGTTCATAAGATCTTCCCATAATTTGATTCTTTCAAATTCGGAATTATAAGGATATATAATGAAAATGTCCAAAGTATGATATGAATTTTCCAACTTGCAGTTAAGATGAATAAATTGATTTGAGTTGCTTTAAACTGTAACTTTTACATTTCCTTATTGAAAGCATAGACAATTATGTCGTTATAATGATTTTCATGGTTGGATCCAAAATCCCAATCTTTGTCTAGAAATTTTTTAGAGTTCTAAAGCTTGTGAGCTTTGATTGTAGTCTTTAATACTCCCAAAATGATAGGATGTCTTTCCAAAATAATATCATTGATAGTCTGTCTTTTATTAGGTCCATTCATATCCCTTATATTTGAAAAAAGCATGGGTATAGGTGATGGGAATTAGTGGCCATAGCAATGGGTTTGCTTCTCTTCCTCCCTGATTTCCTATTGGCAACTAGAGATAATTGCTCATTCTACTCCAATTACAAGTTTTCTGGAATTTCATGGTTAAGATTCTCCACCTAATTGTCAATGCAATTGGTAACTGATTCAATACTTTCACAATCACTTATTTCATTGTGCTTTCTTGTAGGTACTATGACCTTGTCCTACTTAACAGCCTGAACCTCATTAGACAAGTCTGTCAACACTATTGGTTAAGCATTTTCTAAATTTCCTCCTTTTATAAGTGGAGTTGTCTTCAAGCCTTCTAAGTTCAAAGTAACTCCCTAAAGAGAATGTTTTTTCTATTGGTTTCCATGCTTTCTTTTCGATTTAAGGTTTCCAATTATAGGTAAGCTGGATTCATGTTTCAGTCATTTGAAATTTTATTATAGGCAATGCCTCGGGTAGTTCATCCTTAGAGTTCACCTATCCACAATTTCTTTTATAACAATTTATCTCAAGTTTGGCTATAGCTGAATCAAAAGCAATTAGCTTCCTCATTGAGATTGCTAGGGAGCTCAATCCACCTAAGGTCCAATACTTTAATGGAATGTTGTGGAAGTTAATCCACAAATGAATGGTTTCTATTATAGATATGTCAAACTTCATTCTAAGGGACCATTTTTGAACAAACATCAGTTGACCACCAATAAGCCAAGGGCCAGATTCCATTACCTTGTTCAAATTGTCCACAATGGTAAATTTGAAGAGATAAGTATCCTCTTCAGTAAGCAAGACTCTAGTCAGCCTTTTGCTTCCCGATCTATTGTGCACCCACCTTTACACACGAAGAAATGCAGGTCTTTTGTTGAGAAAATATCCCACCAATGTGTTTCCCTAATGTTTAGCACCCTCTTACATCATCTCTAGGGTGGGAGTAACAATGTCATGGATTACATTAGATTGAAAATGTTTAGGCTTTTCACTTAGAGTATTTGAAGCTACTACATTGCTCTAAGATTTACTCAATTCATTTAGCTTGTTGTTTGTTCTTAGCTATTAATAGCCCTAGCCTTATGTAAGGAAGGAATCTGACTCATATCCAAGCATTCGTAAGGAGACTGGGATATTAAGGATGTCATTGAGCTGCCTCCTTTGAAGTCTTCCATGTAACGTACTCAAAATTACAACTTACGCGTTGCTCCAACAGCTCCACTCCCAGAATAGATCCCTTCATTTTATGCATTTCAATATCATTTTGTTATGTTCATTACATATGCCCTTCAAAAACAAGATTTTATAGAACATTGCCGACTATTAAATTAAAAAATGACCAAATCCAAATTGCTTGGTTTATTGAGGAAGGGATAAGGAAGTTTTTCTATATAATTTTAAATCTAAAATAGACTCATTTTGGTATATAGTACAAAGTAATAAATTAGTCAAATTGTATAAAAAATTAATTTGAAAGAGTATAACAAAAGAAAAACTAACTTTTGACGTGAAAATAATAATAATAAAGAAGAATTTCTTCTTATACTACTATTAGGATTGACCATAAGACATTCCTAAGATTAGAATTCTACCTCAAATACAATGGAAGGCATAATAATTTTTTTAGAAAAAAGCTTTTACATTGACCAATTAATAATTGAAATTGCATTGTTTGATATGACCCATATTTTGTTCTCCGGTTGACAGCAGCGTTTCAGAAAAATGTAAGTTGCTTTCCCATTTACTGCAAGGGAAATGATAGAATTGCCAATAGGATGAGTTAGCGATAGTTAAAGTCAGAAAAAAGGAATTAGGTAGAGGAATGGAAGCAAAAGTAAACAAAAAAGGAAGTGAAAGTTTTGAGTAAAGGAAGCTAATTGGAGAAGAGGCAGGAAAAGGAGGAATGATGCAAACTGGAGTTCGGAAGAGTTTGTTACAGATTCTCACGTGATTCACCCCACCCTTGTCCTCCTTTTCAACGATTGCGACAACTTCCGTTAATTTACCTTCCTGCCCCCGATTCCTATTTCAATCATGGCCAATTTGACTCCAGGAGTCAATTCCCGTTATGCCCATATCTGTATAAATGTAGCACGATCTAAGCATTCAGATCTAAGCTGACCAAAGTTGTAAACTTTTAAAATCTCGAACAAGAAAACATACTATAATGGGACAGTGTCACTAATGCACATTAATTAAAGCATATCTTTGGCACAAGTGGAATTCAAAAATTGTATGAAAGGACATTGGTTTATATATATTGCCATACTGTTCATTTGAGTTTTCACATATTCTATTTTAACTAAACCAAACTAAAAAAGAGAATAACTACAAATGTATGCTTAAGAGTTAAGACAACACAACTTTCCCTATACATCGCCATGCTCTGCTCCTCAGTCCTCCCCTCAGTTATCTTATTCATAAGGTTAAGACAACTGACAAGTAGCTAGGTTACTCCAAGGGTCATATTATCCATTTTCGCTGCCAATCTATTTGCTTCCCTTTCATTCGTTCCTTCGCTATCAAAGGTGAGAAAGGAAGACTTTTTATCTTCTTCATTTCATTTCTCCCTCTTCTTGCATGCCAAGATTTTGATTCCCTATTTGCTTTAATAATCACACGGAGCGGGTCCCTTTCCCTACCGATGGAACCCAAGCAAGCACGTGAACAAGTTCTGACCCAGGAGGAGTCTATGGAGCTCAAGCACTTGATTGACACAGACCACAAGTTTGAGACAGCACCAAATACATGCAGTGCACTCATCACACAACGCATTGATGCCCCCGCCGATATTGTGTGGCCATTCGTTCGAAGATTCGATAGCCCGCAAAAGTACAAGCATTTCATCAAGAGTTGCAGGATGATAGGGGATGGTGGGGTGGGGAGCATCAGAGAGGTCACAGTTGTTTCTGGTCTGCCGGCATCTACCAGCACCGAAAGGCTAGAGATTCTGGATGATGAGAAGCACATATTGAGCTTTAGGGTTATTGGGGGCGACCACAGGCTGAAAAATTATAGGTCAGTTACATCGGTGAACGGGTTCAACAAAGAAGGGAACGTCTACACCATCGTTTTGGAGTCCTATGTTGTGGACATACCAGAGGGGAACACCGCCGAGGACACAATGATGTTCGTGGACACGGTTGTCAAGTTGAATCTACAGAAGCTGGGAGTTGTATCCATTGCCTCTTTGCATGAACACGAACACGATTGACAACAATGGCAATTAGCCAACACCATCATGTTCTGGAGATCAAGTCATGGTGAGATTTTCTTGAAATCTTTTGGGATTGGTTTTGTATATTGCAGCGCAATTAACTCTGTCGGCTACACTCTGGATTATTAACTTCAACTATTATCATATTATTCTGGGATCTTACATGAAATCATAAAACTCGCATGACTTGTACTAGTTCAGATAAGGCGGATAAGTGTGTATATGTTGTTATTATCGACCCATCAACAAACACCTTATAAGAGGTGTTTGAGGTAGCAGTGGCTCTCTGTGGAGGTTTGGGGTTATTGAGAGTTTCCAGAAACAGGTTCACAATCGAAAGCAAAAGCAAAAGCGGTTGGACTAATGCTACTACTTTTGCTAGCCGTCTCCGGATGACTACCTTTAAGCTTTCACTCGCGTTCTTATCCAAACTCAAAATTGTCCTCTCTAGTCAAAGATTGAACCAGTACAATAAATGCTGGGTTGTAAATATGTTTACGAAATCAATGAGTCTTGAGTAGGTTCACTTGGCTTTTACTCATGCGTAATTGGCCTCATCTAGAACAAAATTTTCATTTGTCCTTTAAACTCAAAATTAAAATGGAAGCCGAAAGGCCATAAATCCTTTTCCCACGTGACGGAAGTATCGGTTTCAACACGCAAAAATCTAAAGCCAAAACCTTTGCTCCAAAACTTAAAGATAATTAGTCCATAAGTAGCACAGCTTTCCACCTATTTGGTCATCAACATTGTTTTTTCTAAGTTAAAGGAAATGTATTGAATAATTGGCAGAGACATGAGTCAATATAAAAGTCATAAAGCCACTAGTAATATATCTAAACAGACAAAGTTTTTGGTTAACTAAGAATTCTACATTAGATCTGAACATAGATATTTATAGAAGGTCGAGCATCTGAGTAAATACTTATCTTGTACAACACAAACTTGAGACAATATTAATTTAATTCAATAATAATAAATATTAGGATTTGTAGAGCATATTAGAAATTTATAACATCTTCTACGGCTCTACTTTGTATTGTACTTATTCATTTTTCTTTTTATTTTACTAGATATTGGAATTTTACAACGGAAATTTGGAGGCTAACTATTCACTTGAAACAATCATTTTCTTCCTTTTTAACTTGCAAATCTCTCATTTCTAGATTAGTCCTCAACCCTATCTATAAATTCAAATAAATGACACCTATCTGTGTTGAGATATGGAGCCTAATAAAATATACTGAATTTTACACTAAGTCCACGTTCGTGAAGGTGGGGGTTCGGGGGTGGTAGCCCTCGAAACGAAATAATGTTATGCCTTTTGTATTCTATTCTCCTAGTGTATCATATTATCGAAAAACAATTCACAATGAATAAAAACCCTAGCCTCTCCTGGACGTAACCAATTTTTGGTGAACCACGTAAATCTATGTGTTCCTTTATTTTCTGCACTGTTCTTTGATTATTGTGATTGATCGTCCATAACAATTGATATCAGAGCCTTGGTTCATATCACAACAATCTGAAAAGATGGAAAGTGCGAAGTTTCAAATTGAGAAATTTGATGGAAACGATTTTAGTTTCTGGAAGATGCAAATTGAAGATTATCTGTATCAGATAAACCTCTATGAACCCTTGTCAAGGATGAAGCCAGAAACCATGAGACAGGAGGTTTAGGATCTAAAAGATCAGCAGGCACTAGGATTGATTCGTTTGTCGTTGACGAGAAACGTTGCCTTCAACATCGTTAAGGAAACAATGACTGCAGGAGTACTGAAGGCACTATTTGACATGTACGAAAAACTGTTAGCTATCAATAGGGTATATTTGATGCGTTGTTTGTTCAATCTGGAGATGTCTAAAAGTGGATCTGTCACAGACCATATTAACGAATTTAATATAATTATCAATCAATTGAGCTCAGTTGATATTAATTTTCATGATGAGATTAGAGCCCTAATTTTGACGTCCTCTCTACCCGAGTCGTGGGATACTGTTGTTTCCGTAATTAGCAGTTCGCGTGGGTCTGAGAAGCTAAGGTTTGATGAAATCTGAGATGTTGTCTTGAGTGAGAGCATTCGCAAAAGAGAAATAGAGGATTCGTCTGGTAATGCACTCAGTGTCGAGGGAAGGGGCAGGAGTAAGTCGAAGGGAGGCTATAGTAAACATGGTCGATCGAAATCAAAACAACAGAAAAAATCTCAAGGCAGGAAGGAGGTCACTTGTTGGGACTGTGGTGAAAAATGACACTTCAAGAAGGACTGCCCTAAACCTAAGAAGAAGAAAGGTCAGAAAAATAATAAGTCTCATAAAGATGATGATTCTGTATGTTCTGCGGAAGACATTGGTGACGTCTTAATTCTTAGTGTGGACAGCCCGATCGACTCCTGGATACTTGATTCCAATGCATCATTCTACTCTTCTCCGAGCAGAGAGATATTCCATAATTTCAAGTTTGAAAATTTTGGGAAGGTGTATCTTGCTGATAACAAAGCCTTGGAGATTCCTGAAAAAGGGGATGTGAGTATACAGACCTCAGGTCCTTCAAATTCAAAATTAAAACAAAAGCCGAAAGGAAATGTGAGTATACAGACCTCAGGTCCTTCAAATCCTTTTCCCACATGACGAAAGTATCGGTTTCAACACGCAAAAATCTAAAGCCAAAACCTTTGCTCCAAAACTTAAAGATAATTAGTCCATAAGTAGCACAGCTTTCCACCTATTTGGTCATCAACATTGTTTTTTCTAAGTTAAAGGAAATGTATTGAATAATTGGCAGAGACATGAGTCAATATAAAAGTCATAAAACCACTAATAATATAGCTAAACAGACAAAGTTTTTGGTTAACTAAGAATTCTACATTAGATTTGAAAATAGATATTTATAGAAGGTCGAGCATCTGAGTAAATACTTATCTTGTACAACACAAACTTGAGACAATGTTAATTTAATTCAATAATAATAAATATTAGGATTTGCAGAGCATATTAGAAATTTATAACATCTTCTACAGCTTTACTTCGTATTGTACTTATTCATTTTTCTTTTTATTTTGCTAGAATTTGGAATTTTACAACGAAAATTTGGAGGCTAACTATTCACTTGAAACAATCTTTTTCTTCCTTTTTAACTTGCAAATCTCTCATTTCTAGATTAGTCATCAACCCTATCTAGAACTTCGAATAAATGACACCTATCTATTTTGGGATATGGGGTCTGATAAAATATACTAAACTTTACACCAGGCCCACGTTCGTGAAGGTGGGGGTTCGGGGGCGGTAACCCCAGAAGTGAAATAATGTTATGTCTTTTGTATTCTATTCTTCTAGTGTATTGTATTATCAAAAAACAATTCACAATTAATAACCGCTCGTGGACGTAACCATTTTTTGGTGAACCATGTAAATCTATGTGTTCATTTATTTTCCACACTGTTCTTTGATTATTGTGATTGATTGCCGATAACAACTAGTGTCAGAGCATTATTTCGTATCACAACAATCTGAAAAGATGGAAAGCGCGAAGTTTTGAATTGAAAAATTTGATGGAAACGATTTTGGTTTCTGGAAGATGCAGATGGAAGGTTATCTGTATCAGAGAAACCTCTATGAACCCATGTCAGGGATGAAGCTAGAAACCATGAGACAGGAGCTTTGGGATCTGAAAGATCCACAGGTGCTAGGGTTGATTCGTTTGTCGTTGGCGAGAAACATCACCTTCAACATCGTTAAGGAGACAACGACTACAGGAGTACTGAAGGCGCTATTTAACATGTATGAAAAACCGTTGGCTATCAATAAGTTATATTTGATGCATCGCTTGTTCAATCTGAAGATGTCTGAAAGTGGATCTGTCACATACCATATTAACGAATTTAATATAATTATCAGTCAATTGAGCTCTGTTGATATTAATTTTGATAATGAGATTAGAACCCTAATTTTGATGTCCTCTCTACTCGAGTCCTGGGATACTGTTGTTTTTGTAATTAACAGTTCGCGTGGGTCGGAGAAGCTAACGTTTGATGAAGCCCGAGATGTTGTCTTGAGCGAGAGCATTCGCAAAAGAGAAATCGGGGATTCGTCTGGTAATGCACTCAGTGTCGAGGGAAGGGGCAGGAGTAAGTCAAAGGGAGGTCATAGCAAACATGGTCGATCAAAATCAAAAGGGTGGGGAAAATCTCAAGGCAGGAAGGAGGTCACTTGTTGAGACTGTGGTGAAAAAGGATACTTCAAGAAGGATTGCCCTAAACCTAAGAAGAAGAAAGGTCAGAAAAATAATAAGTCTCATAAAGATGATGATTATGTATGTTCTATGGAAGACATTGGTGACGCCTTAATTGTTAGTGTGGAAAGCCTGGTCGACTTCTAAATACTTGATTCCAGTGCATCGTTCTACTCTTCTCCGAGCAGAGAGATATTCCGTAATTTCAAGTTTGGAAATTTTGGGAAGGTGTATCTTGCTGATAACAAAGCCTTGGAGATTGCTGAAAAAGGGGATTTGAGTATACAGACCTCAGGTGGAGGTAGATGGAAGCTGTAGGATGTCAAGTATATTCCTGACTTGAAGAAGAACCTGATTTCTATTGGTTAGTTGGATAGCACGAGGTTACATGGTAGTGTTCAGGGAGAGTTCCTAGAAAATTGTGAAGGGAGCTATGGTGATAGCACGTAGCACAAAATCTAGAACTTTATACAGAACCGCAGGGTGTTCAAACATGGTTGCTGTAGTTGATAGTACATCTAGCTCGAGTCTGCGGCATAACAAACTAGGACATATGAGTCAGAAGGGGATGAAGATGCTAGTTTCAAAAAGGTATTTGCAAGGTTTGAAATCTATTGATTTGGGTTTTTGTGAGAGTTGTGTTCTGGGAAAGCAGAAATGAGTCAGTTTCACAAAGACTAGTAGAGAACCAAAAGTAGAACGGTTATAACTATTACACACAAATGTGTGGGGGCCATCTCCAATATCCTCTCCTGGTGGTTTGAGATACTACGTCAGCTTCATTGATGACTTCAGCAGGAAAGTATGGGTTTACTTTCTAAAACATAAGTTTGATGTGTTTGTTACCTTTAAGAGGTGGAAGGCTGAAGTTGAAAATCAGAGTGGATTAAAGATCAAATGTCTAAGGTCTGATAATGGTAGAGAGTATGATCCTACAGAATTTAAGAAGTTCTGTGCTGATGAGGGAATCAGGTGCACCAAGATAGTTCCTAGCAAGGCAAGACAGAATGGGATTGGTGAAAGGATGAACAGAGCATTGAATGAGCGAGCAAGAAGTATAAGACTATATGCTAGGCCGCCAAAATGTTTTGGGCAGATGCAGTAAGTACGGTATCTTACTTGATAAATAGAGGTCCTTCAGTTCCTTTGGATTTCAAGATGCCAGAAGAGGTTTAGTCGGGTAAGTAGGTCAAGCTTACTCACTTGCAGACTTTTGGGTGTACTGTCTATGTTCATGTTGATCCAAAGAAGAGAGACAAGTTTGATGCAAGGGCTTTGAAGTGCTATTTCATTGGGTATGGTTCGGATCAGTTTGGATACAGATTTTGGGATGACAAGAATAGGAAGATCTTGATACATTGTGATGTGACATTTGATGAGAATGTCCTGTATAAGGACAAGTTTGGGGTGTGATCTGAAGATGCAGAAGAAGTGGGAGCTGAGGTTCAATTGTCAGAAAATCTAGAAAATATTGTTGCAGAGTCAGAACAGCAGCCAGTCACACCTGAACTAGTGTTGAGGAGATCTACCAGGGTTATCAAGCCATCTGAAAGGTATTCACCATCCTTGCATTATTTGTTGTTGACTGATGGAGGAGAGCCAGAATCTTTTGATAAGACTTTGTAGGTGAAGGATTCAATCAAGTGGGAGCAAACCGTTGATGATGAGATATGATCACTTGAGAAGAATGATATTTGGGAGTTAATTGAGTTGTCTATAGGGAAGAAAGTTTTGTTAAACAAGTGGGTCTATAGGATAAAGAATGAAACTGATGATATAGTTAGGTTCAACGCTCGATTGGTAGTTAAGGGATATTCGCAAAGGAAAGGTATTGACTACACTAAAATATTCTCTCCTGTTGTGAAGTTAACTAGAATCAAAATTTTATTGAGTAACTACAATCAGAATTTTGTTGAGTATTGTTGCAGCAGAGAACGTGCACCTTGAGCAAATGGATATTAAAACAGTATTTTTACATGGGGATCTGGAGGAAGAAATCTACATGTAGCAACCTGAGGGATATGAGGTTCCTAGTAAAGAACACATGGTGTGTAAGCTCAAAAGGAGTTTGTATGGATTGAAGCAGGCTCCAAGAAAGTGGTACAAGAAATTTGACTCCTTCATGTTCAGAAACGATTATCACCGGAGTGAAAAGGATCAGTGTTGTTACATCAAGAAGTTTACTGTCTTCTTTGTTATTTTACTTTGTATGTAGATGATATGTTGATTGCAGGTTCAAGTTTGGAGGAGATAAATAATCTAAAAGGAAGATTGTCATCAGAGTTTGAGATGAAAGATTTGGGTGCAACAAAGTAGATTTTAGTGATGAGGATTTCCCGAGACTGGTCTATTGGAATTCTAAATTTATCCCAGAAGCAATGCATTGAGAAGGTGTTGTCCAGGTTCAAAGTTGATGATGCTAAGCCCAGGAGCACGCCTTTGGCTAACCATCTCAATTTGTCAAAGGAGCAATCATCCAAGACAGCTGAGGAATGTGAGCATATGACAAAAGTGCCTTATGCTTCTGCAGTTGGGAGTCTGATGTACGCTATGGTTTGCACTAGGCCTGATATAGCACATGCAGTGGGAGCTGTGAGCAGATACATGTTAGATCTAGGGAAAGAACATTGGGAAGCTGCAAAGTGGCTTCTGAGATACTTGAAAGGAACAGTTAGCACCTCACTTTGTTATGGGAATGGCAAGGTAGTACTAGAGGGTTTTGTTGATGCTGATCTTAGTGGAGATATGGATTCAAGCAAGAGTGCATCTGGATATGTCTACACTATAGATGGGATAGTAGTGAGTTGGATGTCAAAAATCTAGAAGTGTGTCTCTATGTCATCTACAGAGGCTGAATATGTTGCAATAGCTGAAGCTAGTAAGGAGATGATATGGTTGACTGATTTCTTGGAAGAGTTAGGAAAGAAGCAGCATGACAAGGTTATTTTCACTGATAGTCAGAGTGCCATACAACTAGTGAAGAATCCAATGTATTATTTTAGAACTAAGCACATCCAACGCAGGTACCACTTCACTCGCAGTTTGGTGGAAGAAGGTGAGAGGTGTTTGAAGAAGATTGATGGTGCTAAGAATCTGGTAGACATGTTGACTAAAGGCGTGGATGCTGGGAAATTGGGGTTGTACAAGGCCTTATTTGGTCTTCTACCATAGTGTGGGAGATGTTACGGCTAGGTGAGTTTGTTGGATACATTGGAATGGAGAATGAAGAAGAGTAGGATGATTGGATCAGTCTCCAAGTGGGAGAATTGTTGAGATGGGAGTTTGATAAAATATACTGGACTTTACACCAAGCCCATGTTCGCAAATCCAACTCCGTGCTGAGTTGAATGTTATGCCTTTTGTATTCTATTCTCCTAGTGTATCGTATTATCGAAAAACAATTCACAGTGAATAAAAAACCCTAGCCACCTATGAACGTAGCGATTTTTTGGTGAACCACGCAAATCTGTGCGTTCGTTTATTTGCCATACTGTTCTTTGATTAGTGTGATGATCGTCCATAACAATCTACACATGACATTTTTGTCACACTTTTTTTAGTGACCCGTTTTTTGGAAGTCTAAATTCGCAATGTGTCACTTTCTTTCATGTCATGCTAATGTTCATTTTCAAAGATTAGGGATGGCAAAAGAGTCCAAACTCGGCCCAACTCGACCTGAAGTCATTTGTCTAAGCTCCAGTCGACCAGGCCTCAAGTCGACCTCCAGCCCAGGTGGCAGGTACAGTACAAAAATTACCATACCTCTTTACTAAAACTCTAACAGTGATTTACTCGTGGCATCATCGATACTCCTACGAAATTTATCATTGTTAAATACTTTTTTCTAACTCTTTTTTGAAAATTTAACGAATTTGCATTAACTATAGTAGAACTATTACAACATTAAACGTTTTCAAATAGAAGCCTTAAATTTAGCTTCTAGTGTAAGTTCAAAAGAAAAAAATGGAGGAAGGAAATGGGACTATTAAAATATTTTACAGATGCCATTTCCTTTTGATATCAGTTGTGAGGTGGCGTTCCATGCTTTTGGCGATGATCACTATTCGAAACCAATTTATGCATCAATCTACAACTAGATATTTATCTTCACCAACGCCTTTGTAAAGTTTGTTATTCCTCTGTTTCCACAGAGTAAAGATGGTAGTTAGAAAAGCACTTTGATAAAGATTACGTTCGGTTGACCAAGCTTTGAGATTGAAATAATCCTCTTTAAATGTGCTCCCAATCCTATGCTTGACTCTCAATTTTTAGCATAAGTTGAACGCTTCCCCATGCCACTTTGGAGGAAGTACAAGTAAAGAAAGGATGGTTCCAATCTTCCTTAAGCTCTCCACAAATTGAGCTATGTTGGCTATACCATTTGTTTTTCGTCAATAACCTGTTTTTTATCATAAACCATGTGATTATAGAAGCTTTTAGGTTGAGAGAATTTGTAAGGTCCCAAATTGTACCCTAGTTGGAATGTTACATGTTCATAAAAGTACATATATGATAGGTGTTAAAAATTGTGATATGATTGAGAATTGCATATGACTTGAATTTTAGTTTAATGGATTATACTTAGTGAATTGGAATTAATTAACACCATTAGAGAATTGAGGTATTAAACTGTACATTTATACTAGGAAAACTATCAAGTGGCAAGATAGGTTGATACATGAAAATTAGAATGACTAAGCCTATGAGTTAGTGACATTTGACATAGTTGATGCATTGACATTTGGTAACATTAGTTAAGTGACAAATGGCCTAATTGAATTAAGACATTTGGCAGCCACACATGAAGACATGTAAATGGCTTAATTGAGGGACAAGTAGCTTACCTTCATGTGTGACATGTGGCTTGATTAAATCAAGAGCACCTAGCATTCAAAGAGTTAGGCAGGTGGTGAATCATCCCTCATTCTTGATGTTTCTACCTTCTCTCTTCACTTTGCTCATCTAAACTGAAACTCTTCTACTCTCTCATAAACTTCTATAATTTTGCTACAATTTGAAGCATCATCACTTAACATCTTTATAAGTTATTATATCAGGAAGTAGGTCTTGTTATTTTCTGTGTTATTGTTTTATTGGTGCTGAAATTTGCACTTTGGTCTAGGAACTGTGTTTGATTACTTGGAAGACTAGTTAGCTTACTTATTTGGAGTTTTTGTTTGAAGTTAAGAAGGTAAGGGAACGTTAAAACTTGATTTCATATTATAATATGAAATTTTCAATACTTGATTGAATAGAATATATGTTAAGATGATGATAAATGAATGCTAGAAAAATGATCATTGTATGATAAATACTAGTTTGGTTTTTATGTGTGGAAGATATTGATTTGAAATTTACTTAATGAATGATTTTTGAATTGGTTTTGAAAATGAATTTAATGTGGAATTGAGGCATGAATAAGGTGGAATTGATGAACTATAGTGAAGGGGTTCTGAAGGTGTATGGAGCAGTTAAGTTTTGGACGCAATTTGAAGGTTGTGGGTTAGTGAACCTTTATTTCACTCATCCCGCAATAGTAGGAATTATAAGGCATATTCCCACGGTCATGGAAAAGGGTCAGGAAAGTGAAAAACTTGGGTTTGCGCAATTGTTGACATATATAAGGTTAGGGCACTTAGTAATGGTTTAATTGAACTTAATTGAGATTGAAAATGAACCTAGGTGATGATAGATTAATTGAGTAGAAGTTAATCTAGTTATGGATTATTAATTGAGGTAACAACTTAAAGAATGCGTGATTAGTTAATAATGTGTCTACTGTTAAAATGTATGGTATGTTCAAAGGGTTTTATGTGACGTGAATTGGATATGGATGTTTGTGAATTAGGAATTTCTATGATGTTATGTAATATGTAATGACTTAATGTTTCATTGATATATTGATGCAAATTCTTATGTTTATAATGCACATTGAGTTTGATCAAGAGGGAGTGAATATGTTCAATTTAAGAAAAATGAAATAAAGACATATGTTATGCACTACATTACTTGCTTGTGATTTTAAAATCTGAAATAGATTGTTTTAAAACTGTTAAGTCCTAGCTGTGGGTAAATAGGCATATCTAGAAGGGTCTATAGTTGCTCCTATGACACTAAGGTGTCTCTTAGTATTGACACTTCAGTATCTCCTGATATCAACACTTCGGTGCCTCCTGATGTTTGACACAACAGTGTCTTCTGATACTGAGAAATAAGTCTCTCCTATTCTATGATACCAATCATGGTACACTACAAGAAAATAACCCTTTTGTGATGTTTTAAAAACGTCACAAAAGGTCCAAAAACGTCACAAATATCATTTGCGACGTTTTAAAAAACATCACAAAAAACGTCGCAAAATGTGGTGTAGGTAAAAGCTTTCTGCGATGTTTTATGTAAAACGTCATGAAAATCACTGACATTCCGCGATGTTTATAAAAACGTCACTAAAAGTTTGCACATTCCGTGACATTTTTAAAACGTCACAGAATGTGAAAGAATCTGCGACGTTTTTTTGAAAACGTCGCGGAATGTCTTTCGCAACGTTTTTAGAAACGTCATGGAATGTCTTCCGCGACATTTTTATTATTATTTGTATTATTTTTTATT
>JANIPM010000008.1:65403199-65418002 GCA_027478405.1 Erythroxylum cassinoides
TAGGCACGGGGAAAAAAAGCATGAAACTCGATGTTACATGGCTAGACATATCCGATGGTTACTGACAATAAGGGAGAGACAGTTTTAAAAGATCCATCTGAATGGAGAAGAGTCGAGGAAGAAAGAGCACATAGAAACTCATAAGTATTGCACGCAATTTTCAGTGTTGTTGATGAAGAACGCTTCTCAATGATATCAGCCTATGAATCGGCTAAAGAAGCATGGGATACTTTGTAAATTATTCATGAAGGATCTAAATCTGTGATAGCGTCAAAACTACAGATGCTAGCTGTGAGGTTCGAAGAACTAAAGATGGATAAAAATGAAACTATTGGAGACTTTCATGAAAGATTGCGAGATATAGCGAATCAAGCACATCTATTTGGAAGAAATATTCCAATCTGAAACTAGTCAAGAAAACATTAAGATCATTATCTCTGAGATTTATTCTGAAAATTGTAGCAATAAAGGAGGCCCATGACATTAATAATCTATCATTGGAGAACGTAATTAGAATTCTTACCAATTTCGAAATGAATCTTTTCAGGGGTAAACAAGAAAGAAGCTAAGGATTGACACTACGGGTTGAAACTAGAAAAGGTATGAATGATATAAAAGATGAATCCAACGAGAATGAGGATATAGAGCTATTAACACGAGAGTTCAGTAAGTGGCTGAAGAGAGTGAAAAAGGACATAACCGAGTTTAGGAAAAATGGGGGGAGCTCATCGAACAACAACTTCAAACAACAAGCCAAAACTCAAAAAGGAGAAAGAAAGGTAAAGAGAATTCAATGCCATGAGTGTCAAGGCTTCGGACATGTTTAAGCGGAGTATGCTAACATCTTGAAAAATAGAAAAGGGAAATCCTATACGAGCACTTGAAGTGATAATGAATCTGGAAGTGAAGAAGAAGCTGTGAATAGTATTGCATTAGTTGTTATAGCATCCACGTTGAAAGGTTAGGTGGAGATGATAATAAGACAAAACATAGCTTAATTAATTGTCTTATGCCATCAACGTGGAAGGCTAGCATTTCTTGGCCATTTAATGTCTTTAAATGTTAAAGACAAGTGGCAAGCATAGATAAGAAGCCAAAAAGGAGAGTGATGGTCGTGAATAAAAAGAAAGGAGTGAAGAATTTCTTGATGAATGAGTTAAGAAAGGCTTTGAAAATAGTTTTCAAGCTTCCTCTCCAAGATATACGACTCTCCTCTCTTCTCCAAGGCTTCATCATCGTTTCTTCCATAGCTCTCCAAGAACAAAGGTAAGATCTAGCAGTCTTTAATTTGTTCTAGCTATTCCCGGGTCAAAGGGTTTGTCCCGGTTAGGTTCTCCGATCTCTGCGTGGATACCGTTAGAGACGGTCTCTTTTGGTCGTTATGGTTTGAGTTTGTTATATAGACACATGGATCCTGGCTTTCGGGAAGGTCCCGGAATAAAAGTTTTTGTTTTCCGCACCGTGGGCATGTGATGCTCATACCGTGATTTTCCTACAGGACGTACCTAGTTTAGAGACTGAAATTGGGGATTTGGATGACGGTGAACAAAGGAAATTTCGATGACCGTGAACAAGGAGATGAAGAAGAGAGGGAGCAAAGACTGGAGAATCGAACACGCATGTGTCAATTCTGAGCATTTATAACATAATACTGAACGTGCGAACTTGGACGTGTGGCAAAATCTAAGCCGTTCAAATTAGGGTTATCAAGTGCCCCAATCGGCGCGACGGCTGAAAGGATGCCCATGACAGCTGCGCAACAGTTAAAAAGGATGCCTCGTTTCAAATTTTGAAAACCTATTAGAGGATACGTGCTGTTAGTAATGATTAACCCAAATGCCCTCACGCGCTAGGCGTCGCCATTCAACCGACCGATCCTGGCACGAGCTGTCATGCACTGAGCGTTGATGTCCGACCGATCGGGCCTATCACGAGCTGTCATACAAACAAACTGCACGATCCTTATGTACTCCTTCGACCCTTCTCCTTGGTCAGACTAGAGGAGTAGGGGGCTTGTGGTTGGGTCGGTCGTGCTAGGCCCAAGCCCGGACTCAGAACGGTGCATGGGCCGATTGGCCCATCCCTTGATAATTGACCTAATTCCTGCAGGTATTAGCTATATAAATTGATTACCTCATCATAAAAAAGGTACGACTTGAGAACCCTAATATTCTTTATTCACTAGCTACCAAAACTCTCACAAAAGACTAACTTAAGCGTCGGAGGAGCCTACCGGCAGTCAACCCCCGGTGTGCCTTCATTGTTTTGTAGGTGTTTCTGAACCAAAGTCAACCAATCTCATGGATCCAAGCAGCAGTGCCCAACCCCACCAAAATTTGACAGAACCAAAACCCATTAGAAATGATTGCCAAAACTTTGGTAGAGGTAGGAAACCTATTTGGCAGATGTAGAAGCCCCATTCTCTAAATAAGCATATTGGCGATGGATCATTTATCATATCAAAATGAATTTTTTTTCCTTATTCCCTACATTGTGCATGATGTAAGGATAGATAGGCTTCGAATATTCAATAACTGTTTCAATATCCAAGAACACTGATGAGAGGGATTGAGCTGCTAGAATTTATACAACACCCCACTACTATAGAGTATATGCCAGAACATTCTAAGGATATTCAAGTACATAACCTATGATAATGGCATGTTAGATCAATCACGTCACTAACTTAATGATGACATCATCATTTAATGCGTAAATATCACAATATTACAAAACCCAAATTCCTCATTTCATTTCATAAAAACCAATATGTATATTGTAGCTTTACAAAATATCCATATATGTACATCATTAAAAACTAATTAGAGCTTACGTCTCTGTATACCTAACACGCTGCAAACATGAGGAATTATACAAAAATTTTATCCAAGTCCTTTAGTCTCAACTGATCGACCATTGAACCATGTCTTCTATCCAAAATCAAGCTAGCTTTCTTCTAATTTGACTTAGAAGCTATATCGTCTCTCTTGGACCTGAAATGTCAACATTACAATTTTGGTGAGTTTTGTGAATTCAGTAAGTTAACCATCCTTGACGGTTCACTCATATCACATAACATAAATAGTTATTGTAATCACGTAGTTTACATCATTTCACTAATAATCATATATCATCACGTATCACTTTGATCACATATTTCACATTTTCACGTTCAACACAATTCAACAATACATTTCAATCATTCAAGCATACATATTAAATGTATATGCAATGCTGATGTGACTTACTTTTATTTATTACCTTGTTATAACCGATTACCTTTTTACTGGCCCATATCCCTTGTAGATACTAGGCTTGTTTCAGATATTGTCCCATATCCCTTAGTAGATACCCGGTACATTAACAATTAAGCCAAAGACTCTTATCACATTGTGAGCTTTAAGCTCTTTTTCGGTGGCTACTTCAGCCATAACAACCTTTATGTTATCATGCATTCATGTAAATAAATGCATCACATTCATATGTATTCAATTAGTCACTTGATTTTATTTACACATTCACATGCACATTTCTCATCGAACCTAGATCTGACATTCAACAACAATGTTGAGTATCACTTATTTCATCAAATTCACATACAAGGAACACTTCCAATATTTTAGTCATGCATCAAACGTCTTGGACATTCAATGTCCGGAATCATCACAATCACATTCATATAATCATTCAATACTAAATTTAAAACAAACAATTTATCGTGTGAAACCATCTAGGTTACTCACAGTTTACTCTAGATAGCTATTGCCTCAAAGTCCTGGAAACATCTAGATGTTGTCGCTCTAAATGCTCTTCTATATCATGCAACTTACACTTACACATATCACAACTTTGCACAATTATATAAGTACTCATTTATGCACAAATGTGTAGATGAATTATGTACAATGCATGCTTAATGACAATACTGGGTATATTTCCTTTATTCTCATCACATGATCATTCATATTTCAAAACTCATAGAAGTCTAATTTGAGCTTAGGTTTATACCTTAATTAAACAAATTTATTCTAAGTTCATCACTCATTCAATCATTCCAGCTTTTTCTCAAAACATATTTTAGGGTTAATTTTCATGGTCATTATGACAATGAAAATGAAGTAGTTAGGCAACACCTTCTCTAAACAAATGTTTCTCAATGTCTTAAGTTTCTAAGGACACCAAGTTCACATAATTTGGTTTAGTACTCTGAAAGATATACACAACATACTTCAAAATGTTCTCACACCATGATAGTACACAATACTCAACTTCAAACTAGAATTTGAAACTCTTAGAGATAGAATTAAAATTATATTCCTCAATATAATTTGTATCCATATGTATCTAGTTTAATATAAATTAAAAATCATTCCATTTGGATATCTACAGATAAAGATATGGCTAAAATATAGATGCCTGTTCAATGAAATCACTCATTATTTTCATCCTAAATTCATCACTCAAGCATTATTAATCCTTTCCTAATGAATTCAGATGGCCATGAAATTTTTTAGGAGCAGAGATAGTGTGTGAGGAGTTCATGGTCTAAATTTCAAGTCAATTGGAGGTTCAAAAAAGAAGTTATGGTCTAAAGAGTGAAGGGTGTCAAAATCTATCAAAAAGCATAGCACCTTCACTGTCACGATCGTGCACTTCTTGCTGATTTTTCTCTGTCACAATCGTACTTGTGCACAATCGTACACTGCCTAGTGCTTCCTTTCTTATCACAGTCATGCTTGTGCACGATCGTGCAAGTCCCCTAAGGGTTCCTCTTTGTCATGATCATGTTTCTGCATGATTGTGCAGCTCTTCTGAGGTTCCCTTTTTATCACGATCGTACTTATGCATGACCGTGATAGACGAAACTTACCCAGATTTACAAAACTGCTTATTTTTCATCTCTTTTGCTTAGTCTATCATTTCTAACTTATGTCCTCATTATTTCTTCTTCATTCCTACTTCCATTTCAGCTCAACTCAATCACAAACAAATCAAAATTTATGATTGACCAAAAACATAAAAATCGAACATATCAAATATGCATTCATCATATTTTCTGCACTTCTTCATCTTCATCAACACCTTCATTTCATCTCTAACTTAACATTTTAATTCTTCCCTTCCCATTTCACGACATCTCATTACTCCTTTTTCCTTAACTCCAGACTCATATTAGTTCATCTCTAAAACACCCAAAGAGATCTATACTAATAATAGTGAAAACAGAGCATGAAACACCACTTAGCTATCAAATTTTCTACTCTTTTTACATCTTCATAATGATCTTTCAATCTCAAAAATCATCTCAACAATAACTTATGAAAGGTTAATCATCTCATACGCAGAAATAAGACATTTATATGTACTATTTATCACTCACGATGCACATGAATAATGACCACTAGTCTCATTATCATTTAATCACCATATTTGCTTCATATTCATATAGCCCATGAGAATTAACATGTTACTTACTTGGTAAAACTCCAAACTCTTCAAAATCACGTGTACCCTAGCTTTCTATAGCTCACACGATCATCAAAAATCAAAGGTTGTACGGTTAGGTCTTTTAGTGACAATAAAATAGATTAAAAAAATGAAAATAACAAGAAGGGTGAGACCAAAGCTAGCATTGTGAGGGTGAGAAAATGAGTATCGTAGGTGAAGAAGATGAACAACAAAATGAAGAGAAACAAACAGAAGGTGAGAACAAATGGCTACAATGAAAGAAAATAAAAAAGAAGATGGTCTTTTACTTTGGGAGAGGGTGTCGTAAGAGTAGATGCATGGCTTGGCAAGTGACACTTGTCACTTGCCATATGTCCACTTCCTATAGTCTCACTTGGTTCTCTTATTTAACTAGTCCATTTGTCTCCAATTTTTAAATTGTCTCCCAATTTTCAACGTCATATTCTCAACAAATCCTAATACCATTAACCATTTATTTCAAATTGCCATATGACACTTATTTCTACTATCATAAATCAATTATTTTGCCACTTGGCATTTTTCTTAGTCCAAAAAAATACTCATGATTTCGAAAATTTTGTAAATTTTATCAAAAATTCCAAATCAATAATTGTACTCTTCAAAACAATTTTCAATACATATAATCCACAATTCATAATTTATAAATTAATTTTACTGGAAAAATGTCAATGAATGCATATACAATCATTTTAATGTGTGCAATGAGTAATAATCACATATGTGTGTATTGTATATTATGCATGAACATGAATGCACTTTCTAACTTCTCAATAAACTCTCATGTACACTATCCTGGGGTTCTAACCCTTAACATGAGATAACAGGATGTTACAATTCTCCCTTTCTTAAGAAATTTCTTCCTCAAAATTCTTACTTGATTGTTTGTACAGTTGGGGATATTGTCTCCTCATGTGCTCCTCCATTTCTCAAGTTACTTCCTTGTTTGAGTGATTCTTCCAAAGAAATTTCACTAATGGAATTACTCAGTTTCTCAATTGTTTTGTTTGATATCCCACCATCTTGATCGACTCCTCAACATAACTCGGATTACTAGCAACTTCGATCTCTTGAGCCGGTAATATATGCATTGGATTCGATCAATATCTTCTGAGCATACTCACTTGAAATACATTGTGTAACTAAGACATCTCACTCAGTAAAGCTAACTTGTATGCCAATGGTCCTATCCTCTCAATGATCTCATAAGGACCAATGTACCTAGGACTCAGCTTGCCCTTTTTATTGAACCTCAGCACTCCTCGCCAATGTAATACTTTCAGAAACATTTTGTCTCCTACACTATATTCCATATCCCTTCGGTGTTGGTCCATATAGCTCTTCTATCTATCTTGAGCTGCTTTAATTCGACTTCGGATCAGTTTCATCTTATCAACAATATCTTGTATCAATTCTGGGCCTTCAACCATTCTCAGTTTATCTTCATCCCAATACAGAGGCAATCGACATTTCCTGCCATACAACGCCTCATACGGTGCCATTCTGATACCACTGTGATAATGGTTATTATATGGAAACTTAATTAAAGATATGTACTGATCCCATGCTCCTTGAAACTCCAATACACTTGCCTTGAGCATATCCTCAATAGTCTTGATTTTCATCTCACTTTGTCCATTTGTTTGGGATTGAAATGTAGTACTTAAGTTTAACTTTGTACTCATAGTTGACGTAAGCTCTTCTAGAACCTCGAAGTAAATATGAGATCCCTGTCTGATATAATAGACACCGGAACCCCATGTAGTTTAACCACCTCATTTACATACCTCCGGGCTAACTGGTCTAGTAAGTTATTTTCTCTTATTGATAAGAAATGGGTCGACTTATTCAATCGGTCCACCACAACCCATATAACGTCGTTTTTTCTCGAAGTCTTTGGCAATTCCATAATGAAATCTATGGTAATTCGTTCCCATTTTCACTCCAGAATATGTAACCAATGTAGCTTCCTAGTTAGAGCTTGATGCTAAGCCTTAATCTGCTGGCATGTTAAACTCTTAGAAACATACTCCGCTACTTGTTTGTTCATCCTCGGTCACCAGAAATGCTGCTTTAGTGTATTATATATCTTGGTGGTACCAGGATGCATAGCATAAGTAGCTATATGA
The DNA here is from genome assembly GCA_027478405.1 of Erythroxylum cassinoides. Lineage (NCBI taxonomy): Eukaryota > Viridiplantae > Streptophyta > Magnoliopsida > Malpighiales > Erythroxylaceae > Erythroxylum > Erythroxylum cassinoides. The sequence goes on from JANIPM010000008.1 coordinate 65,410,816, forward strand.
GCTTCCTCTATAATTTCCTTCCTTAATTCATCCACATTAGGCACATATAACCTCTGCTTTAGCCACAATGATTCATCTCTTAGTTCAATTCAAAATCCGATTTCATCTTCAACCTCTCAATGAACTTCACCATATCAGGGTCTTTATTTTGAACTTTTCAAATTTTTTACAACATTGACCTGAGCTTCAATGTAGCAATCAATGCCTTATTTTGCTCTAGATTCAACTCCAAATTTAGAGCTCCCAATTGAATTAAGCTTGGTAACCTCTATTGGTGAAGAAATGAACACATATATATGTATATATTGATGTTTTGTTTCATATAAACGCTAAATAATGGGTTAAGAGTTGTTTTATAGATGATTGATATTGTATATGATGAGTAAGAAACTATGAGATATGCTACACTTGTTTTTAAGATGAATTGGTTGTGAAAGGGATGTCTTAATGAGAATTAGAAGTTGATGAATAGGTACATGAACATGTCTTGTTTTTTGGATAATGATCAAATTTAGATCAAGCTTTGTTGGTAAATGATACTGAGATGAAATGGAGTTGAGAATGAGGAGTAAGTGAAGTAGGAAAGGGTGATCTTTGTATAAGTATGTTAGGTACAAAATCTAGAAAGTTTGAAGATTATGGACTAGAAAATGTTCACTAAGTATAATTCAGTATTTTAGCCATAACTTTTTCTCCATTTATCCAAATGAGATTATTCGTAATTTGGATTAAACTAGAAACATTGGGCTAAATTTTTTATGAAGACATCGAATTTAAATTCTATTTTTGAGAGTCCCAAAATTTGACATGAAATTAAGAACTGGGAATAGTAAATTATTGGATGCATGAATATGTTGTGTTTTGATTTGAGTGTATGAGAATGTATTATATTTTGAGTGTTTATGACCAAGTGGGGAATATGAAATGTGTATGGATGATGTTGAGTTGAAATTAGGTATATTTGAAGAATTTATCCACTTAAGATGATGAATCAAATGAGTTGAGAATTGAGAGTGAATGAAATCTAATTGGTGTTTGAATTGTTATGGAGTGATATTGCATTATAATAGGTGAATTTGGGAAGATTATGAGTGAAAGTGATGTTAGAATGGGTGTATGATCCATTGGAAATGTCGTAGAGAAGGAAAATTGAGCAAAAACCTAAAGAATACACAGTTCCATGTAAATTGACACTTACCGTGGGTTCCTAATGCAAAACACCACCAGAACCGTAAGAAACATAGGCTGCCCATGTGGGTCCACACCGCCCATGTGTTTTGACCCCAAAATGGCACAATCTCTTTTTGGATCTTTATGGAAGTTATAGATCTAGAAGTTCTCTTTGAAACCGTGCTAAGATGACATTAATCCGACATCTAAGTCAAAAGTTATGGTGTTTGTCCCAAGAGATGTTTGTTTATGAATGATTGACTTATCAATGTTTTTCAATGAGATGTTTAGGCTTGTTAGTGATATTAAATGAGCCTAATTGTAGTATGATTAAGTTATTATCCTAATTGAAGTAGGATTGAGTTATTAACGTAAGAAGAGTGCTCTAGGTTTTAAGGAATGATTTAAAGATCTTGATAATTGGTTATGAGACATATATTAAGGATATACACTCGGGAATGTCATTGAACATGCATTGTACATGTTTAATATACATATGTGTGCATCAATAGACATTTATAAAATTGTGAAAAATTGTGATATGTGTATATTTTGCATGATATAGAGGAACATATAGAGCGCCATCATCCAGACATTACTGGGACTTCGAGATAATAGCTTCTGGAGCAAACTGTGAGTAACCTAAACGTTTTCTCTCGACTGATTGTTTGTTTTTAATTTTTTTGAATTATTGAATTAATGTGAATTGGTTGTGTTGATTCCGGACAATGAAGGTTCGATGATTATGATATGTGAATGAGATATTGAAATGCTACTTGTATGTGAATGTGATGAACTAAATGTTTCATGACATGATTGATTATGAGAGATGCAATCCATAAAAAAAAGCATGATTATATAATGAGAGTTGTGACTTGAGTAGCCACCGAAAACGAAATGTGATTAAGAGCCAAAGGCTCACTACATAAAATGAGCCCTGTATCTCCAACGGATAAGGGACAGTATAAATGATCCCGGTATCTACAATAAATATAGGACAGTTTAGGCACTCGGTCACAACAACATAACAATTAGAAAAGAGTCATATGAGCATTTCATATGCATTTTATTAAGCATGTTAGATTGATTGAAATGCTAAATTGTCTACTCTTGAGTGACAATGTGATATGTGATGAATTATGCAAATTTGTGAAATATATGTTATATGTATTGATGTGATACATGAATTGAGTGAACCATCGATGATGGTTACCTTATTGAGTTTGCAAAACTCGTCAAAATTGCAACATTGACATTTCAAGACTGAGAGACAATATTAGCTCCTGAGGGATGCTACAAGTAGTGCAAACTTTTGCTTTTGGGGGCAAGAAGGAATGGCTCAAAGGTCAGTTAGTTGGATATGGACAGATTAGATAGATTTTGTATATTTCCTCTTTCATGTAGCGTAATTTTGTATTACATTTGGATCATGTGCATATTGCTGATGATATTATAAAAGCTACATTGTAAATTCAGTTTTTAAGAATTGAAATGAGGAAAATTTGGCTTTAAAATATTGTGACTTTCCTTATGATGCTTATAAGAGAATAAAGATAGATGATGCCATGTTAAGTGAATGTTATGATTGAACGTAGCACACCATTATCATAGGTTATATATTGGAATGTCCTCTAGGCGTCTCGTTGTGTACCCTAAGGTACGGGGGCACTTCAGTTGGTGGCATCAGAGCATGGTTTGGCATCCATAGGGGTATCTAGAAATGTTAAGCATGAAATATCGTGAGAAGCGTGGATGATGATTGAAGCTATTGTTTATTATAGGTCATCTACTATAGGTGAGCAAGTGGGGGAACCAGTTGAACTAGGATTGATAGGAGCTAGTAGGGAGTCCTCAATACCTCGATCTAAGAAAATGCCTCCGAGAGTTTCCAAGAGAAGGGAAAGGAGGTATGATAAGCTATGATAGTAGGGGGTTGTGAATTTCTACGGCAACACAGACCCTACTGAGGCCGAAGGATGGTTGGAAAGGATAGAAAGAATTTTTGATCAAATGGACTATGAGTTGGTCGAGAGGTTCAATTATGTAGTGTCCTTATTACAGGCCCCAGCTTATCAGTGGTGGAAGACTGTCCCAGGTAGTAACACCAAGCCTTGCCACCTGAAGTAGGAAGACTTTCTGAAGACCTTCAGGGAAAACTACTTGCCCAAGATCTACTTGGATCGAAAGACGAAGGAGTTCTTGGAATTGAAGCAGGGCAGGATTTTAACGGTCGAATATGAAATTTGGTTCAACAAGTTAATGGATTATGCTACTGCTTTGATCCCTACAGAAAAATACAAGTGTAGGAAGTTTAAGGACGAACTCAATATGGAGATCAGAACAAGGTTGGCGCTTTTAGACCTGAGTAGTTTCACTGAGTTGAGAGTTGCTTCGATCAAAATTAAGCAGCTACTAAGAGAGAGACAAGTAGAGACATGGTAAGGGTCCAGAATGAAGAGGTCTAGTGAGGGTCAGAGTGGTTCTGGCAGAAGATTCAGTAAATGCCAAAACAGAGCTTTCAGACCACTAGCTGTATTAGGACAGTTAGGATTCAGGCACAGAGGTGGCTTTGTACAATTAGGTAGTGGAAGAGGTACAGTGCATAGTTAGTGGCCCCTGTGTGAGTATTGTAATAAGAGGCATTGATCTTAATTATTATGTCTTTAAGGTACTTTGATGTGTTTTCTAGTGTTTCGGGGTCAACATCAAAGAATGGAGAAGTTTTGGAGACATTTGGGCTAAAATAAAGGTCCACGAGCGTGGCACAAAAAGCCACCATCATAATAGAAGCGCTGGTGTAACATCCCATCAGCGATGGGAAGGATAAAATGGTAAAGTTGGATCAAATTGTGAATGGGTTGTATACATGCATAAATTGGCCTCTATATGGATATGATTGGTAATTTTGGCAAATGCACATGATCGTACTTGCACTCGTGACAATTCCCGTCATATGTGTCTATAAGTGAAATTGTAGTGAAAGATGTAAATTTTGTGTTTGAAAAATGAAATTGGAGTGATTTAAGTGTATTCTGTATAAAATTGCTAAGTGAGTACAGATGAGGTTTCCGGTACTGACAAATGACAGTCAATTTGACTCTATAAATTAAAGACATGATTTAAGAATTTTGTTTTAGTATGAGCCATTGAAATTTGGAGAAATTTATGAAAGTCGAAGTGAATGAATTAATTGAATTGGAAATTGACAGGCATGAAAGCGAATGATTTTGAAAGAATTGAATTTCAATTCAGTCCCTAAGAGTTGGACTTTTCTAAATTGAAGTCGTGAAGTTATAAGAATTGGTATATGGGCAATTTGGGTATGACACTTTAGAGAATAAGGTTTAAGGTTAAATGAAGGGGGCAAAATGGACCTTTCATAATTTGAAATGTTATAAAAAGGGGAAATTGGGTTTGAAAAAGGGAAAAGGGGATGAGGAACCGTCGAAGAAGAAGAAGAAGGGAAGAAGTAATGGTTTTGGCAAATCCTTGAAGAGTTTAAGGTTTTTGAAAGTGAAATCAAGTAAGTTAAGCCTCTTTCTTCTTAATTAGTAGAATGATTTACGTGTTTAAGTGTGAAAAGTGATAGATTTGGGTTATGTATATGTTGGTTTAGGGTTTCCGAACATGGGATGGTATTTTTGATGATTTGTAAATGATATGAGTGTGATTTGTTGGTTTAGGGTTTCCGAACATGGGATGGTATTTTTGATGATTTGTAAATGATATGAGTGTGATTTGAGTTGGAAGAGGATGTGTGAGTGTTAATTTTGAATATAGATGAGTTCTGCTTTGAAAGATGATGAATGAAATTGATATTTTGAAAAAAAATCAGGTTTCAGATGGCTTTCAGGACTCGCACGCCGCGGCATACGTAAGTGTGCACGTCGCGGCGCAGGCGGGTGTGCACGTCGTTGCGTAGGCACGCCGCGGCGCACACTTGCACCCTCGCCGTGGCGACCGCTCGAATTTCGCCACGGCGAGCTTCCTCACGCCGCGGCAAGCTCCTGTTTCAGATAAAGTATGTTTTGGTTTTTAAGCCATAACTTTTTGTACTGACGTTCAAATGAGATAATTCTGGATTTGTTATGAACTAGAGACAAGGGTCTTTAAGTTTATGAAAAAGGAAAGTATTTAAATCAGTTTTTTAAGTTCTTTATTTTGGATGGAAGTGTAGTGTAACATGCTGTTTCGACACAAAGATAGTCTTTATCTATTTGGAGTATAATTTAGGAATTTCCTGAATCAAGTGAACGATTTTAGTGTCAATTGAGTTCTGATATTGGGGAAAGGCTGTGATGGGAATTTTAGGGATAATGCCGGAATGTCACGAAAGTGCATATTACGTGTCTTTAAATTGCTCCATGTACATTATTTCCGAATGGGACGATGTGAATAATAAATGTATTTTGACTTGTGATAGAGGCGCTTTTGGAACGTCAGCCCACCGACATTGCCGGGACTTCCAGGCGTAAGCGCGGAAGTCAGGTGAGTGACCTAAACGGTTCTCCAATTATTATGTGTGTCATAATATTGTGATTATGCTTATGTGGAGAATAATGGTGGGACAGTGATTGATTGTGAACTCCGGACAGAAGTCTAGAGTAATGACATGATATGTTATAGAAGTGTTAACGATATGTGAAATTGTGATTGTGGTTCATGAATATGTGAATAAAGTGATTGAATTTTGGCATATGCTGTTCAGGCACGAATGCATAATCAGTAAATGATAGTTGTGACTGGAGCTGCCATAGTTACAGAGCTTTTAGCTCAACAACCAATGAGCCCTTAATGGGACAGTTACAGAGCTTATAGCTCAACGATCAATGAGCCCTTAATGGGACAGTTATCAATGAGCCCTTAAAGGGACAGTTTCAGAGCCTATGACTCAACGATTAATGTGCCCTTTTAGGGACAGTACAGGTGCTCGGTCACAACACTGTATTAATTTGAAAAAAATGTTACATGCTGTATTTGATTTGGTATAACGATTGAATGTTTGGCAGAATGCCATTTATTGATCTGAACATGGTGATGGGTTATTTCAAATTGTGAAATTATGATAAGTTGTGACATGTTTGATGTTGCATAAAATATAATGGTTGTTGACTCGAGTTGCCACCGACCAGAGCTTTGAGCTCAACGTGTGAAAATGAGCTTTGAGCTCATAAGTGATTAGAGTCTCAGGCTCAATGTATTAATGAGCTCTGTATCCACTGTCAGATAAGGGACCGATATTAATGATCCCTTCAATGGGATAGTATAGGCACTCGGTCACAACAATACTAAATGGGCAGTTAGTGTGATGTGTATGTAGCACATGTATGTATCAAATATGGATGTGGATTTTCGTAAAAGTGCGAATGTGTAATCCTATGAAGGTGTAGGAAATAAAGTGTAAACGTATATAAATTGGTTATTGTGACCAAATAGGCAGCAATGTGAAAACATGTAGTGTACTAATATTGTTGCCTGTATTGGGGGGACCATCGATGATGGTCACTCATTGAGTTCGCAAAACTCACCCAAAATTTGTACTTATTTTTCAGGACTCAGAAGAATACCCCGTTAGGCAACGGGCCTATACTGATCGCTGAAGAGAGATAGAAGAGGTCGGGATCAGTTGCGTCTGCAGTAGTGAGAGGACTTTGGGATCATATTAAGGTGTAATTTTTAGCAAGGGACCCTCGTGGTCAATTTTTTATCATTTATGTTTTTTATGTAAATGGTTTTTCGCAGAATATGAGATTAGTGTATGTTTGTTTCAAAAAAATGATACCGTGATCTGAAAGAGTGATGTAGCACGCCACACTCGCAAGGTCCCTTGCAAAAATTTTGAGAAATGATTTTTGCTTATTTTTCGATTTATAAACATGTTATCCACGAGCTGTAAAACTCTCCCCCCTTTCATCCCCATCTCCAGGTATCAAGCAGGATATCGGATGAAAGAAAGTCAAGGCATTTGTTCGATTTTGTATATGTTGTGTTTTTAAGTAAATTTGTTGTAAGATTTA
>JANIPM010000008.1:65665532-65683440 GCA_027478405.1 Erythroxylum cassinoides
TCCACGAACATGGTTTAAGAGGTTCAGTGACACTAATTTCAGGTTTGGATACAAACAGGGACAAGCTGATCACACAATGTTTGTGAAGTGTGGAAAAAAATCCATCTTGATTGTGTATGTGGACGATATTATAATCACAAGCGATGACACTAGTGAGATCAATGATCTTAAACAAAAATTGAGGCTGGAATTTAGGGTAAAAGACCTCAGAGCATTAAGACACTTTCTTGGAATGGAGATTGCTAGAAGTAAGGAAGGTATTTTCATATCTCAACGAAAATACATTCTTGATTTATTGGAGGAAACAGGAAAGATGGGTTGCAAATCTATGGGCACTTCACTGGAGAGAGACTGAAAATTCAAGAAAAATGAAGAAGATCCTCCTGTTGACAAAGGAAGATACCAAAGGTTAGTAAGAAAACTTATCTATTTGTCACTAACCAAACCAGATTGCTTATTCTGTGAGTATTGTTAGCTAATTTATGTACTCTCCAACTCAAAAGACATTTAGAGGCAGTCAACTATACTCTGAGATAACTCAAAGGCAATTCAGGTAGAGGATTCATGTTTCGGAAAAATGAGAAAAGAAGCATACAAGGTTTCATGGATGCATATTGAGCTGGTTGTATTGAAGACAATAGGTCAACATATGGTTATTATACTAAACTATAGGGGGGAGGGGTTCTTGTAACATGCAGAAGCATGAAGCAGTCCATAGTAGCAAGAAGCGATGCAGAAGTAAAGTTTAGGGCAATTGCACAAGGAATTTGTAAAGTTATTTGGTTAGAGAGGTTGATGCAGGACCTACAGATCACCACTTCCTCTCCCACCAAAGTCTTCAGTGATAGTAAATCAACCATTGGTATAATGAAGAATCTAGTTCAACATGATCATACAAAACATGTTAGAATTGACAAGAGCTTTATCAAATGTGAACTAGAACAAGGGGGCATTGATCAATGCTATGTCCCTACTGAAGCACAGGAAGCCGATATCTTCACAAAGATCATGCCTACGCCTAGATTCATGACAATTCTAAGCAAGTTGGGAATGATAAATATCTAATCCTCAACTTGAGGGGGAGTGTTGGATAATTATTTTAGATAAGCTTAGTTAGCTTAGGAGATTATCTTCTATCTTCTAGTGGATAAGATAAGATATACTATAGATTGGATAAGTTAGTATATACGAAAAATCTTGTAGTTTAGTAGTATTAGAATAGTTATACTCTGTGTATAAATTACATATAATCAGATAAATAAAGTAGCTTTTTCTTCTGATATTTTCTACACCCTCTTGTTTCAAATAATATGGCAAAAGGAACGAAATCCCATGATCCTAGATCTTATCAAGAAAACAATAATCTTATCAATAAACATCTAGTTATATTTAAATCTTGTTTGTTTTTAACAAGATAACAAAAAATACCCTTCTAATGTTTTTTCCTCAATAATTTGCAAAATATCTTTTTTGTTCCTTAAGAAACATTTTAGGAAACTTCCTCTTCTTTATAAAAGCATATATTGTTTACATTCTCCTAGAAACACTTGCATTTAAATATCAAGAAAATCAAATGGTCAAGCTTCAAAAAGAACAAACTTTAGAATTTAATTAGATGAAAAAGGTAATATATCCGAAGAAAAATATCAAATAGAAAGGGGGTATATGTAAATGTGGCTGCTTATAATTTGAAGGGAAACCATGTGAATAAGCTGCCTCCAATCGAGAAAGCAACCTCTATCAAAATTTGATATAGGCACCATGCAAAAGGTGCAATTGGCACTTTGTATTCCCAATAACACCCGTGTCTGACTGAGTGCCCATGTAAAAGAAGATGCAACCGAACGATTGTGTCTTAAAACAACGAAGCATCTAAGTTTCAAGGGTCTTCAACTGGTGAAAATGTTACTATAGGCTTCATGCGGCAGATAAGTTGTCATAGATTAACACTTGCTGCTGACACTTAATTGGAGCCATTCCCATTGTTAACAAATACCAAAAACAACAAAAAAGAAAATAACCTATTTACACAAATGGATATAAATAAATATGTGGCTGCTTATAATTTGAAAGGGAACCATGGGAATAAGCTACCTCCAATCGTGAAAACAGCCTCAATCAAAACTTGATATAGGCACCATGCAAAAGGTGCAATTGGCTCTTTGTATTCCCAATAACACCCGTGTCTGACTGAGTGCCCATGTAAAAGAAGATGTAACCGAACGATTGTGTCTTAAAACAACGAAGCATCTAAGTTTCAAGGGTCTTCAACCGGTGAAAATGTTACTGTAGGCTCCACGCGGCAGACAAGCTATCATAGATTGACACTTGCTGCTGACTCTTAATTGGAGCCATTCCCCATTGTTAACACATACCAAAAACAACAAAAAGAAAATAACCTATTTACACAAATGGATATGAATAAATGTGGCTGCTTATAATTTGAAAGGGAACCATGGGAATAAGCTACCTCCAATTGTGAAAATAGCCTCAATCAAAACTTGATATGGGCACCATGCAAAAGGTGCAATTGGCACTTTGTATTCCCAATAACACCCGTGTCTGACTGGGTTCCCATGTAAAAGAAGATGTAACCGAATGATTGTGTCTTAAAACAACGAAGCATCTAAGTTTTAAGGGTCTTCAACCGGTGAAAATGTTACTATAGGCTCCATGCGGCAGACAAGTTACCATAGATTGACACTTGCTGCTGACTCTTAATTGGAGCCATTCCCCACTAAACATCTCAAATAATATCATGGGTATCTCTCTTGCTACTCAATCCATTTTTGTAAATAGGCTTAAATATTTTTTTGTTGTTTTTGGTATGTGGAATGGCTCTAATTAAGAGTATATATATATACATAAAAAAAAACCTTGGTAAACCTATATATATATGCTTATGTAAAACCACTATTTAAACCTTGGTAAACCTAGGTAAAAGTACTACTCATTCAATTGTTCTACAATCTAAACCCACTCGATTTTGGCCTTGTCTTCTTGAAATTTCCAAGTCCACAATTAAAAGATACTAACCACCTTTCCTTTAGCCATTTTGGTCCAAATCCTTCAACTATAGTTGTTGTGGAGCTACAACTTTCATTAGCATCATTCCATCTCTGATATTCAAGTCTCTTTCATATGTGATGTAGTCATTTATGAAGCCATTGCAATATACATGTTTTTATTGACACAATACATTCAAATGGAATCAATAAAATTTACAGTTACATACACAAATGTTTGTTTTGGAAATTAAAAATCCCTTATGATCTAGAGATCCTTGCATTGTTTTGCCAACAGGACAATTAGGAAGACGAATGGGATTGTTCAATTAAGTTAAGACTGAAATGATTGGAAAATAATTGGGGTTTTAATAAACTTGTGTTATTATTGTTCCTTTTAATAGGGCTCAGTTTCAAGTGTCAAGAATTATGGTTCCTGTTGTGGGTTAGATATCATGGTACATGAGAGCTTTATTTAGATCACTATGTGTAGGTGGTTGCTTAAAGACATTGCAATAGAACATGTGGCCATTATAGGTTGAGAAGCGTCAAAGAGGACAGAGTCTGAGGGGCTATTAGATCGATAGGCGACTCAAGAGCTTAGATTAGACAGTGATTATATAGGGTTAAATTTAGACGTATTTAGAAAGCATAAATTGATTTTTTACACCCCACCATCCACTTTCCTGATACATCGTATGGTATAATTACCAACAAGGTAGTTGCTTCATAAACCAATTATAGAAACCTGAACTCGTTACTTGATATGAAGTACGGAGATTTAAAGATTGCAATGCCGATAACAACAGATTATACGACAACACTCACCTCATGAAGTCTTGGAGTTTGGAACTTGAAACGGACTTTTTAGCTTCAAGAGTCAGTTGCACACCCTCGCAAAGGAAGTCTGCAGTTGCCACGAATTCTCTCACTGAACCCTCTGGAAGTCACGGCAGGTGATCCAATTCGGATGCCACCAGGTACTAGTGCACTCTTATAACCTAACATAATAAATCGTATACGCAATCACCAAGATAATGGTAAAGAAGAGACGACCAGACATCACAACAAAATGCAAAGACAAACATACACACCAGGCACCCAAGAGCTGGGAGTGAGGAGACGACCCAAGAGCTACAGTACAGAGACTACCAAATAATGGTCGAGTTATAGCAAGCTGGAGAGCGGTTGTTGGCAATGGTGGCGGCGGCCAGCTGGATTGAGTGGGCAGAAGAGAGGAGATGACATATTACATAAGTAGTGTTGGCATGTTATATAAGTAGGGTTGGCAGTTGGGTGGGAGAAATTAAATTAGGTTTTTAATTTAGTCATTACACTTTTTAAAATTATACTTTCTACCTGTTAAATACAGGTATTTCCACGGCTAGGCCAGAAATTAGGAGGAAAAATTAAATTAGTTTTTTCTAGTTTAGTACTTATATTTTTTAAAATTATATTTCCTATCACTAATATCGTTATCTCGTGTAACGATTGTCGAAAATGTTGCCAGATTTTGTACCCTTGCCTAATACGACAGCTCAAGATAAATTACCGTTTTTTATTTAATACAAAACGAATTATTTCTCTCTTTTAATTTTACAACTAATCTCTAATCTTCAAATTCTCTTTTCTATTAATTAATTAAGAAAAGTTCATAAAAGTTCCTTTTGATTTTAACAAATATCCTAAAATTGGTCCACTAAAAACGTACCAAATGATATTAAGCATTAACTAGATAATAAGTTAATCCCATTAATTTTTTACAAATAATTTTCTTAAAATTAAAATTAAATCCGAATCTAACCTACCTAAATCTAACCTAACCTACCTAAACCTAGAACCTACCGAGGCCCAAATTTTGAAAAAATTAGACTTCAAATCAGTGTAAATATAAATCTAACCTATAAGCCGGCCCATTTAAAACGCCAACCATTGCCATCCCTAAGTAAGATAAAATTGGGACAATAAGAGACGTGATTGAGATTAATAGGTGCACTCATCACTTAAGTTATTTTCATCCGAGAGCTATAATTTTTTATTTTTTACCATGAAGTAACAAATCGCGGCAGATTAGACTTATTTCCAAAGCATTACTTGAATTTTTACACCCTACCAAATCCTTGCCTGATACATCGTCTGGGATAATTACTACCAAGTGCTTCATAAACCAGAGTATAGATACCAAAACTGTTACTTGATCTGAAGTACGGTAATTATTAGTTCTCAACTTCGTCCCTACATTTTGGGAGATTTAAACATTGTAAAGCCAACAACAACAAATTATAAGTTAACACTCACACTCCAGGCATGGGGAACATCGTTGCAAGGGTTTCAACTCTCCTTTGGAGATTTGCCACTTCACCTGCTAAAGGAAAACCCGGAGACATGACAAACTTCATGAAGTCTTGGAGCTTGGAACTTGAAACTGACTTTTTAGCCTCAAGAGTTAGTTGCACACCGTCGTGAATGAAGTTGGCAGTTGCCACGAATTCTTTCTCACTGAACCCTCTGGTAGTCATGGTAGGGGAACCAATTCGGATGCCACCAGGTACTAGTGTACTCTTGTCACCTAACTTAATAAATAGTATATGCAAGCACTGTGATAATGCTAAAGAAGAGACAACCAGACGTCACAACAAAATGCACAGACAAATATACTCACCAGGCACTGAATTCTTGTTCAGAGTAATAGAGGCCATGTCAAGAATTTTCTCCACCCTAGCCCCATCAATACCCTGTCAAAAGATTCATATAGAAAGAAGAACATGGTTATCACCTGAACAGTTCCGTATAACCACAATAACTAACTTGGTAAGTTATAACCATGTTATTTGAGATGACAAACTTAATAGTGAAATGTCAGGCATAAATACGCCAAAAAATTAGATATGGTATATTTGAACATACACTTGCAAATGAACCTTCACCACAATTGAATCAAGCTACGGCATCTAACAATCATAACTATGTAACTGCGGCAATAACTCTTATGTAGTGAGGATTATAAAGTCGTTTGGCAAATATTTGACATATCATAATACAACATGATGTGTAATCAAAAACGACGACATGATGTTGCAGTTATTTGTTTCTAGCAAGCAGCAAAATGTTACAGTTAATTTTGGATGCTCCCATACATTAACCCAGAGAGCACTTACCAATGGCCTCAAATCTACAAGAACCAGGTGATTATCACTCCCACCAGAAACTAGTTTGTAGCCTAGTTCAGTTAATCGATTTGCGAGAGCTTTACAATTTGAGATGACCTACATGAAACAAGTAAACTATTTAGAAAAAAGAGAAGACAAGAAATTCAGCAAAGTTTGATCCCAAAGTTTTAGTACCTACTTTTGATAAGATTTGAATGTAGATAATTGAGCATGCTTCAGGCAAACTGCCAGCCCCCCGATTGTGTGGTTATGAGGACCACCCTGCGTCACATATTATAAACATGCTTAACACACAGGGGTGAAACTCAACAAAGAACCAATCTTTTACCAACAACTGGGAGTAACCTGTAAGCCAGGAAATACAGCATTGTTGATAGCAGATTCCAAATCAACTCCCAAAACAGAATCCCTCTTGAAAAAGATCATCCCACCTCGGGGACCTCGTAAAGACTGAAGAAAATTTGTTATTTTTTCAAGAAATAGGTTATATGTGATCGAAAACATACATTTAATCAAGTTGTTAATCTTTTCGTAATAATAACAAGTAACAAACTATAAACTGAATTGCATAATGCGTGATAATTGAGTTGTAAAATATTACAGCACAGAGCTCACTGTTTTCTACTTTTACGAGATGAATGTATAATTGACTCGTGAGTTGGGTAGTAATAAAAGACATAATAATGGTATATATATCCTACACAACACTAGAAACATTAAGCAACAGAAGATAATCCCAACAGTAACTACCTTGTGTGTTGTTGTTGTTACAATATCACAGTAATCGAATGGGTTGGCAACCACAGAAGCAGCAACAAGTCCGCTTATATGAGCCATATCCATCATGAGAAATGCACCCACTTCATTCACAATCTTACAACACAATGATTGCAATTAATAATTGGCAAAGAAGATTATATAGACAACAGACAAAATATAGTAGCAAGGATAGGATCAGCCACATGTAGTCCCTACCTTCCTCATTCGTGGATAATCAAAATCTCGTGGGTAAGCACTTGCACCAGCAATGATGAGTTTTGGTCTAAACAAAGTGGCAGTTTTCTCAAGCATATCATAATCAATTAGGCCTTTAAAATAACTTGAAAAGATATTAATAAGTTTCCAAGCACTCCTAAGCACACCTATAATAAAGATGCCTCACCAGTAGATTCGTTAAGACAGTATGGCATAGATTCGAAGTAAATTGGTGTACCAGATACTTGTCTTTTAGGAGTCATAAATCCATGAGATAAATGCCCACCATGAGGTAAATCCAAGCCCTAATTTATTCCCATAATGCAAATCAAGGCCTTGAATATTTTAATAAACAAAAAAATAAAAATATATTGAAAAATGCAAGGCACAACTAACCATTATTCGATCATGGGGATTAAGAAGTGTTGTATAAACCTCAAAATTAGTAGGAGTACTAGACAACGGTTGGACATTGACACCCCATTTGCTTCCATCCAAGTGAAATGCTGCCAAAGCCCTTTGCTGACAAAGAGTTTCAAGTTCATCTATATGCTCATTTCCACCATAGTACCTATTCATATTGTAGAAGAAGCAATTATTAAAAATTGAAGGAAACAAAAAGGAAAAAGAGCCTAAAAAGAATTGACTAACAACATTGCCATCTTAGCATAGGGTTGAAAATTTCACCTTTTACCAGGCAATCCTTCAGAATACTTGTTTGTAAGGCATGAACCAACTGCTTCCATGACTGCTCGGGATGTAAAATTCTCTGAGGCAATGAGCTCAAGACTTTTGCACTGTCGACTCTTTTCTTTGTTAATTATCGCATGCACCTCAGGATCTGCTTCGTTGAGGCCATAATCCAGGAAGCTGCAAGCATCAGCTGGAAATAGAATGGAATTAGTGCAAAAGAATCAGTCCCATGCAGGTCTTGCATCTTATCAGATACGTGCAATATCACAACCAAGTAAAGAGGTGTTTTTTCTTCAGTTTCCTTGTATTACACCACTAAAATAGAGTACTAGAAAGCAAGTGAAGGGACTTAGCAAGCTCTCAATTTACCAAATTTAATGTTTTCTTCAACTGGGACCATGGAAAATCATACAGTTTTATAAGACCTCCAGAAAAACATGCTTGGAACACTACATAGAGGGCAGAAAAGAAGATACGGAATGAAGTAAAACAATTAATATCATGAATCCCGATATATACAGCAAATACATGATAGTATAATTTAATTTCAATGGAAATAATATGACCATTTGTCAAACAAAATTTCAGCTTGTTCAACAAAAGAGAACACAAATTGAGAATAGGCATCTCTAGCTACTGCACATTCAGACCTGTAGGGAAACAACAAGCCTTATCCCTCGTAAGAAATAATAAACTATCAAGACAATAGCATACAAAAGACAAAACCTACTAAGACAAGGATAATGGTTACCTCCGATTGTAGGGAATGATAACGAAGGTTGCGCCTTTGTGACCAAGCTATCTTCGAGTTGAGAAGCTCCACAGGGCCTCAAAGAATTGAGCTTTACTTGAGCTGGGATACTGCCACATCGTTTCAAGGGAAAGAGTCGTTCCCTGGTCAAAATGAGATGTTGCTGATGTAAAGAATCCATCACTACACTGGCACCACTACAAGCCTGCATTCTGACTGCAAAAACAGAGAAAAATTATGTGAAGGACATCATAAGCTTCTTAAGAACAATGATCATAACCCAAAAAAACAAAAGACGAGTAATCAGAATTAGTTGCTTACAAGAAAAAGAAATGGCTTCAGCCTATACGAATAATCTTTGAAGAAGCCGTTGGTGGAAGGTTAGTGCTTCAATGAGAAACGGAAAGGGAGTCGGCAATACTCATGATAACGGGAAGAAAACACAAGTACGCTAAATTAGAATGAGAATCAATATGGTCATTAGGAAAGTAAGCCCTAGCCCTAGCCCTGGCCCCACATCGGAAACAACATTATGAGGACATCAATCGATGAGTATTGGGTTTTAATAAATAAATAAAATATCAAAACAACGAAGCATGTGCTTGTTGCAACTTGCAAGTTGTCAAATTCAAAAGATAAAATTGTGAGCCCAAAGTTACAATTTAAAAATTAATAAGATAGATACTAACAACTTTTAAAATGTTGAAGGTATGGATCATATATAATTTGAAAATGGTAAGTCCTAAAATATATAAAAAGTAATCTTAATAAGATTCCTAATTCAGACCAATAACAATTGGATTACTATTATGGTTTTCTTCTTTCAATTTTCTTCTTATTTGTTACATGAAAAGTCATATTTATACTTGTGAAGGTTCAACTACATATTAGATACGTACTTCATATGAAGGTTCAACTCGTTACTTGATATGAAGTACGGAGATTTAAAGATTGCAATGCCTATAACAACAGATTATACGACAACACTCACCTCATGAAGTCTTGGAGCTTGGAACTTGAAACGGACTTTTTAGCTTCAGGAGTCAGTTGCACACCCTTGCAACTGAAGTCTCCAGTTGCCACGAATTCTCTCTCACTGAACCCTCTGGAAGTCACGGCAGGTGATCCAATTCGGATGCCACCAGGTACTAGCGCATTCTTATCACCTAACATAATAAATAGTATACGCAAGCACTAAGATAATGGTAAAGAAGAGACGACCATACATCACAACAAAATGCAAAGACAAAGAGCTGAGGGTGAGGAGACGACCCAAGAGCTACACTACAGAGACTACCAAAAAATTGTCGAGTTATATCAAGTTGGAGAGCGGTCGTTGGCAATGGTGGCGGCGGGCGGCCAAACAGTGAACTCGCTTCTTAAAAAAACTCTGCTGATATAAACTCATTCAAGCAGGCACTTAACATCCTTGCCTAATACGACACCTCAAGATTAATTACCGTTTTTTAGTTAATACGAAACGAAATATTTCTCTTTTTTAATTTTACAACTAATCTCTAATCTTCAAATTCTCTTCTTTTTTTTAGTACAATCTTCAAATTCTCTTTTCTATTAATTAATTATGACAAGTTCATAAAAGTTCCTTTTGATTTTTCTCTGCAAGTAAGAATATTTAACAAAATATCCTAAAATTGATCCATTAAAAACGTACCAAATGATATTAAGCATTGACTAGATAATAAGCTAATCCCATTAATTTTTTACAAATAATTTTCTTAAAATTAAAATTAAATCCAAGTCTAACCTACCTAAATCTAGACCTAACTTGATCTGAAGTACGGTAATTATTAGTTCTCACCTTCGTCCCTACATTTTCGGAGATTTAAAGATTGTAAAGCCAACAACAACAAATTATAAGTTAACACTCACACTCCAAGCATGGGGAACATCGTTGCAAGGGTTTCAACTCTCCTTTGGAGATTTGCCACTTCACCTGCTAAAGGAAAACCCGGAGACATGACAAACTTCATGAAGTCTTGGAGCTTGGAACTTGAAACTGACTTTTTAGCCTCAAGAGTTAGTTGCACACCGTCGTGAATGAAGTTGGCAGTTGCCACGAATTCTTTCTCACTGAACCCTCTGGTAGTCATGGTAGGGGAACCAATTCGGATGCCACCAGGTACTAGTGTACTCTTGTCACCTAACTTAATAAATAGTATATGCAAGCACTGTGATAATGCTAAAGAAGAGACAACCAGACGTCACAACAAAATGCACAGACAAATATACTCACCAGGCACTGAATTCTTGTTCAGAGTAATAGAGGCCATGTCAAGAATTTTCTCCACCCTAGCCCCATCAATACCCTGTCAAAAGATTCATATAGAAAGAAGAACATGGTTATCACCTGAACAGTTCCGTATAACCACAATAACTAACTTGGTAAGTTATAACCATGTTATTTGAGATGACAAACTTAATAGTGAAATGTCAGGCATAAATACGCCAAAAAATTAGATATGGTATATTTGAACATACACTTGCAAATGAACCTTCACCACAATTGAATCAAGCTACGGCATCTAACAATCATAACTATGTAACTGCGGCAATAACTCTTATGTAGTGAGGATTATAAAGTCGTTTGGCAAATATTTGACATATCATAATACAACATGATGTGTAATCAAAAACGACGACATGATGTTGCAGTTATTTGTTTCTAGCAAGCAGCAAAATGTTACAGTTAATTTTGGATGCTCCCATACATTAACCCAGAGAGCACTTACCAATGGCCTCAAATCTACAAGAACCAGGTGATTATCACTCCCACCAGAAACTAGTTTGTAGCCTAGTTCAGTTAATCGATTTGCGAGAGCTTTACAATTTGAGATGACCTACATGAAACAAGTAAACTATTTAGAAAAAAGAGAAGACAAGAAATTCAGCAAAGTTTGATCCCAAAGTTTTAGTACCTACTTTTGATAAGATTTGAATGTAGATAATTGAGCATGCTTCAGGCAAACTGCCAGCCCCCCGATTGTGTGGTTATGAGGACCACCCTGCGTCACATATTATAAACATGCTTAACACACAGGGGTGAAACTCAACAAAGAACCAATCTTTTACCAACAACTGGGAGTAACCTGTAAGCCAGGAAATACAGCATTGTTGATAGCAGATTCCAAATCAACTCCCAAAACAGAATCCCTCTTGAAAAAGATCATCCCACCTCGGGGACCTCGTAAAGACTGAAGAAAATTTGTTATTTTTTCAAGAAATAGGTTATATGTGATCGAAAACATACATTTAATCAAGTTGTTAATCTTTTCGTAATAATAACAAGTAACAAACTATAAACTGAATTGCATAATGCGTGATAATTGAGTTGTAAAATATTACAGCACAGAGCTCACTGTTTTCTACTTTTACGAGATGAATGTATAATTGACTCGTGAGTTGGGTAGTAATAAAAGACATAATAATGGTATATATATCCTACACAACACTAGAAACATTAAGCAACAGAAGATAATCCCAACAGTAACTACCTTGTGTGTTGTTGTTGTTACAATATCACAGTAATCGAATGGGTTGGCAACCACAGAAGCAGCAACAAGTCCGCTTATATGAGCCATATCCATCATGAGAAATGCACCCACTTCATTCACAATCTTACAACACAATGATTGCAATTAATAATTGGCAAAGAAGATTATATAGACAACAGACAAAATATAGTAGCAAGGATAGGATCAGCCACATGTAGTCCCTACCTTCCTCATTCGTGGATAATCAAAATCTCGTGGGTAAGCACTTGCACCAGCAATGATGAGTTTTGGTCTAAACAAAGTGGCAGTTTTCTCAAGCATATCATAATCAATTAGGCCTTTAAAATAACTTGAAAAGATATTAATAAGTTTCCAAGCACTCCTAAGCACACCTATAATAAAGATGCCTCACCAGTAGATTCGTTAAGACAGTATGGCATAGATTCGAAGTAAATTGGTGTACCAGATACTTGTCTTTTAGGAGTCATAAATCCATGAGATAAATGCCCACCATGAGGTAAATCCAAGCCCTAATTTATTCCCATAATGCAAATCAAGGCCTTGAATATTTTAATAAACAAAAAAATAAAAATATATTGAAAAATGCAAGGCACAACTAACCATTATTCGATCATGGGGATTAAGAAGTGTTGTATAAACCTCAAAATTAGTAGGAGTACTAGACAACGGTTGGACATTGACACCCCATTTGCTTCCATCCAAGTGAAATGCTGCCAAAGCCCTTTGCTGACAAAGAGTTTCAAGTTCATCTATATGCTCATTTCCACCATAATACCTATTCATATTGTACACAAAGCAATTATTAAAAATTGAAGGAAACAAAAAGAAAAAAGAGCCTAAAAAGAATTGACTAACAACATTGCCATCTTAGCATAGGATTGAAAATTTAACCTTTTACCAGGCAATCCTTCAGAATACTTGTTTGTAAGGCATGAACCAATTGCTTCCATAACTGCTCGGGATGTAAACTTCTTTGAGGCAATGAGCTCAAGACTTTTGCACTGTCGATTCTTTTCTTTATTAATTATCGCATGCACCTCAGGATCTGCTTCGTTAAGGCCATAATCCAGGAAGCTGCAAGCATCGGCTAGAAATAGAATGGAATTAGTGCAAAAGAATCAGTCCCATACAGGTCTTGCATCTTATCAGATGCATGCAATATCACAACCAAGTAAAGAGGTGTTTTTTCTTTAGTTTCCTTGTATTACACCACTAAAATAGAGTACTAGAAAGTAGGTGAAGGGGTTTAGCAATCTCTCAATTTACCAAATTTAATGTTTTCTTCAACTGGGACCATGGAAAATCATATAGTTTTATAATACCTCCAGAAAAACATGCTTGGAACACTACATAAAGGGCATAAAAGAAGATAAATGCTCGTTTATGGAATGAAGTAAAACAATTCATATCATGAATCCCGATATATACAGTAAATACATGATAGTATTCTTTAATTTCAAAGGAAATAATATGACCATTTGTGAAACAAAATTTCAGTTTGTTCAACAAAAGAGAACACAAATTGAGAATATGCATCTCTAGCTACTATACAATGAGACCTGTGGGGAAACAACAAGCCTTATCTCTCATAAGAAATAATAAAACAAAACCCAAAACCTACTAAGATAAGGATAATGGTTACCTCTGATTTTAGGGAATGATAACGAGGGTTGCGCCTTTGTGACCAAGCTACCTTCGAGTTGAGAAGCTCCACAGGGCCTCAAAGAATTGAGCTTTACTGGAGCTGGGATACTACCACATCGTGTCAAGGGAAACAGTCGTTCCCTAGTCAAAATGAGATGTTGCTGATGTAAAGAATCCATCACTCCACTAGCACCACTACAAGCCTGAATTCTGACTGCAAAAACAGAGAAAACTTAAATGAAGAACATCATAAGCTTCTTAAGAACAATGATCATAACCGGAAATAAATAAGACGAGTAATCAGAATTAGTTACTTACAAGAAAAAGAAAAGATTGTCTTCAGCCTATACGAATAACCTTTAAAGAAGTCATTGGTAGAAGGGTAGTGGTTGAATGAGAGAAATGGAAAGGGAGTGGGCAACACTCGTGATAAGTGGAAGAAAACACAAGTACGCTAAATTAGAATGAGAATCAATATGGTCACTAGGAAAGTAAGCCCTAGCCCTAGCCCCACATAGGAAACAACATTATGAGGACATCAACCCGATGAGTATTGGTTTTAATAAATAAATAAAATTTCAAAACAACGAAGCATGTGCTTGTTGCAAGTTGTCAAATTCAAAAGATAAATTGTGAGCCCAAAGTTACATTTTAGAAATTAATAAGATAGAGATATTAACAACTTTTACAATGTTGAAGGTATGAATAATATATAATTTGAAAATGATAAGTCCTAAAATGTATAAAAAGTAATCTTAATAAGATTACTAATTTATACCATTAACAATTGGATTACTGTTATGGTTTTCTTCTTTCAATTTTCTTCTTATTTGTTACATGAAAAGTCATATTTATACTTGTGACGGTTCAACTACATATTAGAAATATGTGTTCATTTATTAGTAAAATGGCATATGTCTATTATACAAGATTATGGATACCGTTTCGTACCTGTCGGTATCAATCGAAAAATGAAATGGTATCTTTATCATTAGTATCGGCCTTAAATACTGGTCGACATCAGTATTTTTCGACTGGTACCAACAATACCGGGACGTACCGACTGCTACTGTGCAATTCAGAAATTGGGAGGACCAAATTGCAATTATAAAAAATATAACCCTAAAAATCCCCCCAACTCTTCTTCTTCGATCTCTTCTCACTTTTCACCTCACTTTTGAGCCTCACTGTCGCCCTCTCACTCTCGTCTCTCACCGTTGCCACCATTGCCATCTCTACCCCTCCCCATTGTCTATCTCTCCTCCTTCCTTCATCCTCCTAGGCTCCTCCCTTGGCGTTAGTTGAAGACGCCACTGTCTTCAACCTTCCTCCACGAGACCTGAAGACGCCACCGCTACATTGCCCGACGCCACCGCACCGAAGGTCGTAGCTTGAGTTCATCTTCATAGGAAGCCACTGGAGACGCCTCTGACCCGTGACAAAACCCGAAGACCCGCCAAAGATCTAAAACAACCCAAAACAAGTGATTTGGTTTTGTGATTTTTTTTTCTGATTTTGAATTTTTATGCTTAATTGTAATTTTTATTGTGTTGGATTGGAATGTTGGAATGGATTATGGATTATGGATTATGGTATTGGTTGGATGATGGACGATGTTAGTTTTGTGAAGAATGTTTTGCATAATCTGAATCGGTTGGGTGTATGAGTGTATCTGAACTAGTTAGAATGTTGGAATTGAATTGTTATATTTTGTGACGTTTGTCATTTGTGTTGGTTGTTCACGGTTTGGCCAAGAGGAAGTTACGATTTATCATAGAAATGAATGGGATTGATTGTCTTTAAGCGATTTAAGGACATAAATTAGAACATAATGCAACCTGTTTGTGTTCGAAGTTGGATGGATTGGTCAAGAAAAAGTTGCAATTTAAGGTACAAAATTAGAATATAATGAAAACCCTTTTTACATGAGAATCAACAGTTTTAGAAATTGAACTTGCATTGATGAAATCGTCAAATTCTGCTTGGACATTGGTTGTGCCACGTATGCGTTGTAAAACTACTTTGGCCTTTTGGTGATCATTGTTAAGTTGAATTAGGCTATTGGGAAGTTGAATGGTTTCATTCGGTTGGCAATGCAAAAGGGCACTTATTAAGACACTTGGAATCAAATTGAAAATTTTACATTATTTTTATCAAACTAATTATTGGTTTTATAATAAAATGAAACTGAAGAAGGTTTTATAATAAAATGGAATGAAATATGATAGGAGTCCGAGGTTTTATAATAAAATGTTTATAATAAAATGAAATTGAAGAAGGTTTTATAATAAATTGTTTATAATAAAATGTATTGTGATTATTGGAAATCGTTGGACATGAAAATAGAATTATAAATGTTTTATGATTGTTAGAAATGGAAATTGTTAAAAATTGTTGAAAATGGAATTAGAAATTGTTGATAATTGTTGTAAATGAAATTGGAAATTGTTTGAAATTGTTAAAAATTGAATTGGAATTATGAATGTTTTGTGATTGTTAGAATTGGAAATTGTTGGAATAGAAATGGAATTATTAATGTTTTTGTGATTGTTGAAATTAGAAATTGTTGGAAATTATTGGAAATGGAAATATAATTATAAATGTTTTATGATTGTTGGAATTGGAAGTTGTTGGAAATGGAAATAGAAATGGAATTATGAATGTTTTGAATTTGTTGGAAATATAAATTGTTGATGTATGTTTTGTGATTGCTGGAATTGGAAATTGATAGAAATGGAAATGGAATTATGAATATTTTGTGATTGTTGGAATTGGAAATTGTTGGAAATGGAAATGGAAATGAAATTATGAATGTTTTGAATTTGCTGGAAATAAAAATTATTAGAAATTGTTGAAAATGGGAATTGTTGATGTATGTTTTGTGATTGTTGGAATTGGAAATTGATGAAATGAAAATGGAATTATGAATGTTTTGTGATTGTTGGAATTAAAAATTGTTGAAAATGAAAATGG
Organism: Erythroxylum cassinoides; assembly: GCA_027478405.1. NCBI lineage: Eukaryota > Viridiplantae > Streptophyta > Magnoliopsida > Malpighiales > Erythroxylaceae > Erythroxylum > Erythroxylum cassinoides. Next base: position 65,682,277 of record JANIPM010000008.1, read on the forward strand.
AATTATGAATGTTTTATATTTGTTGGGAATAAAAATTGTTGGAAATTGTTGAAAATAGAAATTGTTGATATATGTTTTGTGATTGTTGGAATTGGAAATTATTGTAAATAGAAATGGAATTATTAATGTTTTGCAATTGTAGGAATTAGAATTTGTTAGAAATTGTTAGAAATGGAAATATGAATGTTTTGAATTTGTTGGAAATAGAAATTGATGGAAATGAAAATGGAATTATAAATATTTTATGATTGTTGGAATTAGAAATTATTGGAAATTGTTATAAATGGAAATAAAAATATGAATGTTTTGTGATTGATGGAATTGGAAATTGTTGAAAATCGAAATGAAATTATGAATATTTTGTGATTGTTAGAAATAGAAATTGTTGGAAATTGTTGAAAATGGAAATTATTGATGTATGTTTTGTGTTATTATATATATTGAATGTTTTAAATTGTTAGCTTTTGACTTATAGTGAATTGTGTTCCATGAAATTAAATTGTGTGTAATTTAATCATACATAATAAGTTATATTATATAAGATAGATATGCATATTGTGTACTAAAATTATGTGTTATTTATTTTCATGTGTATAGATAAATGGAAGAAAGTTCAAGTACTCCTGATCAACCCACCTCAAAAAGATTCAATGATCTAGCTTAGGCTCATGCTACATTGGTTCCCAGTATAAGGAACTATACCATTTGCTTGTTTTGTAACAAGCATTTGAAAGGTAGAGGAATCACCCGATTAAAAAAACATTTAGCTGGGGTAAAAGGAGATATGAAACCCTGGAAAAAAGTAAGTCATGATGTGAAGTGACAAATGAAAATATTGCTTGATGAATATCAATATAAGAGAGATAGAAGGGAAAGACCGAATTTTGAAATTGGTAGTGGAAGTTTGCTTTCTAGTTTTCACAGTGATTTTGAAAATGTTGAAGGTAGAAGTACTACTGGTACTAGTACTGGTATTAGTAGTGTTCCATCTCAGGCTCAAGAAAAAGTACTTGAATCTGATTTGAGGAAGAGAAGAAGGCAAGTTGTTGGACCCCAAAATTTTTCTAATTGATGTTATTAAGCATGAATTGTGTTAATTATGTGTTTAAGGCTTAGTTTGGATTAAATTGGGCATAGTATTGGATAATTGAGATTAAGTTGAGA
>JANIPM010000008.1:65833959-65846694 GCA_027478405.1 Erythroxylum cassinoides
TCTGAATTTTTGTACAAATGATTCGGTCAATTTGTAAAGTCACCGGACTAAATTAATTTGTATTTATAAGAGGGCCCTCGTGGTCATTGTATTTACCAGTGATTATGTATGTTAATAATTTCCTGTATAGTGTATGTTTGTGTTTTCAAAAAAAAAATACTGAGTTGTGACTGAGTGATGTAGCACGCCACCCTAGCAGGGCTCAAATTCGGATATCACCATCGATGTCGGGTTTGGGTCATACGGGAGTGGGGTGTTACAAAGAATCTTTTTGATTATTAGACCAGGTGAAGAAATGATCTTCCATTTTGAGATCAGTTACCCCATTTGTTAAACACAAACTTTAAGATCTTTATTGTATCACCTCAGGCTACAATTCCCTTCTACTTCAGTTCTAAAAATAATGGTGTTAAAATCACCTGCAATCATGCAAGGGCTAGATATGGTGCTTCGAATGCCTTTTAGAGAGGTCCAAAGAGAGCTTATTTGAAATGCAGTATTGTAACTATAAACAAAGGAAGAGTAGATAATAGTTCCTTCTAAGATGAAGTGGATTTTAAGATGTATCAGCTGATCATTAGAAAGAACCTCCTCCATTTTGACAAAATTAGTATTAAACCTGATAATTATTTTGCCATAGTGATGATATTGATGGTTGGATAAGAAGGAACAATAAGAGCCAAAAATCTTTAGCTTATTCATATTCTTATACCTAATTTTAGTTTCAAGCATAACTACAATAAGAGGCTTAATCCTCCTGAAAAAAATCCCTCAAAGCCCTCCTGAAAAAAATCCCTCAAAGCATTCATCTTTTTCGGGCAATTTATACCTTGAACATTCCATATTAGGACTGACATAATGATATATTTTTACCTTTGGCCCCTCTCTTTCTTCCACTCCTCTGACTTCTTAAACTAGTCATTATTTGTAAATTTTCAATCTCACTTCCTTCCATCGCCTTTCCATAGGAGGAATTGGTGTAAGAAGTAGCATCCTAAATAAGTAAAGAATTTGATTTACTTCTAGAGTAGTTAACATTAGCTAAAATAGCCTCATTCTGTAGCTCAGTCACTTTATCACTCGCCTGTATCTGTTCTGACACATTTGCTTCCTCCTAAACCTCAGATTATGCAACCACTGCATGATCATATTAATTTCCCTTTATATTGGATGGAGGTGATATATTTTTTTCTCGCACCCCTTGTACCGTGTCATTTAGTTCCAGTTGAGGTACATTCAGGCAAGTAGGACCATCTTTAAGGCCCATTAGTTATGCATATTCATCTTTAGGGAAAACCTTTGCAGTTGGTTTCCACACCTTCCCTTGCATAAAAACCGAGAATTTCCAACTATAAGAGACATATCTCATGTCTTCTTGCAGGACATTGTTAATACTTAGCTGTATAATGAGAATGCAGTCTGGTAGCTCCTTGGATCTATCCACACTGACACAAATTCACACATAGCTAACCCACTTCCTCTTGGCAGTAGTTTCATCCATACATAGAGGTCTACAATGAAACTAGCCAAGGAACTAAGACCTTGGTTAATCTATTACTCTAATGGGATACTATGTAAATTAATCCACAGTGGAAAGTTATGCACCTTGATGTTTTCAAGCTTGGTTACCATTTTGGTAGGAATAAGGTATCTGAGCTACATGCCATGGAGCTTCTTCTAGTATCCTGCTTGCTTCATCTTGGGAGGTAATTTGAATAATACCAAATTTCCTTCAATAAGAATAACATTGGTGAGTCCCCTATTCTTCCAATGACTAGCTGTCCACTTTTGAATGATAAGGAAACTGTGACATCTTTCTGTCATATCCCATTTTTTTTTCAGAATATGCTTAGGGTTTAACCCTAGATTAAATATTACATATACATCATAACATTAGCATTCATACAGTAAATTGATATTTGTGCACATTACAAGTTAGCATATGCACTCAATTGACTTATTCTAGGGTATGAAAAATGTTAAGTAATCATGATGTTAATTATGTTTTGATATGTCTTGAATTTTGGTATGACTGCAATTCAATTAGAAAATTTGGAATTAAATGTTATGGATTGGAAAATTGATAGATTAAAATGTAAATTTGGACTAGGACAAATGCCAAGTGGTAGGATAAATTGATGCATGAAAAATTAGGATGATTAAGCCTAAAATTTTGTGACATTTGGCATAGTTAAATTGGTAATAAATTGACTAGTAATTAAATGACAATTAGATCAATTAGTATGTGACAAGTGGATCAATCTTGTAGTGACATGTGGACCAATTTGTAGGAGACAAATGGTAGTATAATGAGCTGATTAGGGGAAGCATAATTGTTGAACAAATGGCTAGCATGCCTTAGGACATATGGTGAGTTTAGAAGTTGACACCTAGCATATTGATGGAACAAAATCTAGCAACAATGTTTCCACTGATTCCCTTACTTTTGTCCACCAAAATTGCTTCCAATTTCCTCTGTATTTTGCTTGAACCCAAGCCAAATTGCTGCGCCAAAACCAACTTGTTACCTTACACAAAATAGCCAAGAAAACTAGCTGAAAGTGGTCTTCATATTGCTGTCCACAATCTATTTTCACCTAGAGTTTGTGATTGATCTTGGATGATTGGAGACTTGGTTTAATCTAAAGTTTAGTGTTCAATTGGAAATCTAATAAGTAAGTAAAAATTTAAGCTTTAAGGCATGTTAAATGGTATGAGAATAATGTTTGAATTGGACTAAAATGCATGTGCTATTGGTGAAGAAGAATTGTTGGAATATGTTAGCTGCAATGTTTCTATGAAAATCCTTTGTTCTTTTTGTTATAACTTCTTCTCCTGACATCCAAACGACATGAGACTTAAGCCAATAGACTCATAACACATTGTTCTTCATCTCCAACAAAATTTATGAATAACTGAATCCATTAATAAAAGATTGAATGATAAAGTTAGAATGAAAATGGTGAGTGTGCTGGAATATTGTTAACTGGAATGATTTCACTAATCATGCTTTGGTATTTTGATTATATCTTAAAATATAGATTTCCAAATGAGATGATTCTTAATTTAAATTGAACTAAAGACATTTTGCTACAATTTTTAATAGAATGTGAATTTGAATTCAGTCCTTAAGGGTCTTAAAATTTAGATTTAAATTGAATATTTGGTTAGGCTATAACACTACCCATGACAGAAATCATGTCCTATTGTTATCAAATAAACTGTATTGATGTAGGCCTATTAAGACAAAGGTTTCTTCACAAAAGTTTTATTTTATTCTCTAAGCTTTCAATTGATCTGATGTTTGTAATTTTTAGATATTGTAATTGAGAGATATGAGTTGTACAACTTGAATCCATGATCATGCCCTAGCCAAAATTTCAAATGTACTTAGTCTGTAGTATTTTGATCATAACTCATAGAATAATGAACCAAATTGTATGATCTTGGTGTCATTAAAAACTTAAGGCATAGAAGAACAATTGTCTAGAAGAAAGTGTCATAGAAAACACCATTTTCCTTGTCATAATGATCATCTAAAGTAGACCCAAAAATCTGTGTTGAAAAGAAAGCTAGAATAGTTAATGAGTGTATGAATTTTGACACATTTGGAGTACAATTGATCTTTGAATCAGTTTATTACAGAAGTATACCCGAGCATATTTCATTGAACCTATATTTTACATGATACATTTATAAAAATGCATATTCAGTTACAAGAACAATGTGGTGACATGAAATTGTATTTGATTTCGTATAGAAGAGAAAGTAGAGTGACCGCTTCCAAATATTGCCTAAACTTCAAGGAAATAAGCAAAAAGGGAGAAATTGTCAGTAATCTAATATGGTCTCACCTTGATTTGTTCTATTTATTACTAAATTGAATTTGATATATGCTGATTATGTTCTGAATTTTGGACAATAATTGTCCTAGGCGTTTGATGCATGTGAATATCATTAGAAGTGCTACTTGTATATGAATGAGATTGGCTACTTGGATATGATATGTGCTGATTGTATTTTGAATTCTGGACAATAATTGACTGAGGCGTTTGATGCATGTAAGCATCATTGGAAGTGCTACTTGTATGTGAATTTGGCAAAATAAGTGTTTCTCTGTTGATATGTGATGTATGTGTACTAAATTTCGAACATGAAATGTTCGACGTGAATAAGACATTGGAAGTGCTATCTGAATGTGAATGTGATTGACTACTTGTTTCTCAACTTAAATATTGAATGATGGACTAAAAGTCTGATGAAAAATGTGAATGAGAAAGAATGTGAATGTGACTGAACGAGCATAATGATTGAATTTGTGGAATGCATTTCATTTCATTGCATGTAATATAAAGGCAGTTGTGACTGATGTCACCAGTGAAAAGAGCTTAAAGCTCAGGCATTTGTGGAAAGAGCCTAAGGCTCAATGTGTACAAGGAGCCCTATATCCCTAATGGATAAGGGATAGTAGGAAAGAGCTCGGTATCCATAACGGATATAGGAAAGTAAAAAGTCACATAGTCACAACAATGTAATAAATGAATTAAGTCTCATAAACATTGCATTCAAATATGATATGAATAAATTGAATAACTACATTGTTATGATGACTTCCCTTATATGAATATGTGATAATGAATGGTATGAACTTGTTTTTGAATTATGAGATTTGTGAACAAGTGATTCATAATATTACTTGATGTGACTAAGTTGATGTGAATTACATGATAATATGAACTGTTGTGTTGTATCACAAAAGTAAACCATCGAGGATGGTTACTTTACTAAGTTCACAAAACTCATCAAAATTGCAACATTGACAATTTTAGGTTCGCGAGAGTGACGACCTAGCTTCTAAAATTACATAGAAGTGATTTTGTACAACTTTTGGAGTTCAGATATGGCTCAAAGGTCAGTTAACTGGGATTGAAGAAATAGTTTGCTTTAATTTTTGTTTAGTTTCCTTATGTATGTAGCAAACTATGTAAACTGAGTTGTAAGCACTCTAGGTAGACATTGTAAAATATGGATGATGGTTAATGCTACAGTGTGAATTATAGTCTGAGAAATGAAATAAGGAAAATTTTGATTTTAAGACAATTTGTTATTTATGGTTTTACTTACGATGCCATGTGATATAGTGAAGGTGAAATCGTTAACACACCATTTATATCGGGCATATGCACGTGTGTACCAAGGGTGCACATGCATGTGTCAGATGGGAGTGGGGTGCTACATGACAAATGTCACTTGCTAAGCCTAGTCTTTAAACCACGATTTTTACTTGAAAGACCATTAATTGTTTTGTTCGTGCTTTCTTTTTCTTCTTGGTGGCTTTCTTCTTCAAGTTTCTTCACTTCCACGAATTTTCTCACTAACCTCCATCAATGTTAAACCTAGCTTTCTTATCTTTCACTTACTACTCTCACCTTGTTGTCTTTTTCATTTGCCAAAAGAAACCTAAACCTCCTAACCTCCATAATGATGTATGTGGGTTGCATGAGAAGTTAGGGCTTCTTGATGTTATAAATAATTTGGAGTTTTAGCAAGTAAGTATCATGTTATTTCTTATGAATAATATAAATATGAAACAAATATGTTGATTAATTGAAATTACATGATCATGAGAATAGTGTTCATTAGACATATGCATCATGGATGAAGAATGAGAATCTTGATGCCTTATTTTTGAGTTTTTGATTGCTAATATTTCATGAGTTGTTGTAAAAATGAGTTTGAAATACAAAGATCATTGAAAATGGTGTAGGAAAAAGTGTAGAAAATTTTGATAGAAAATGGATGTTCCATGTTCTGTTTTTGGTATTATGATCAAACATAGATTATGATTTGTTTGTGATTGAAATTGAAATAAAATGGAAGTAGGAATGAAGAGGAAATATTGAGGAAATACACTAGAAGAGATAGACCAAGCGAAAGAGATGAACTAAGATGAAAATGATGATGAAGGGTCCTGGAAAATGTGCAGAGGCAGTATTTTTACTAAATATACATCTGTATTTTAGCCAAATCTTGACCTGTATACATCCAAATGGGATTATTTTAAGTTTATATTAAACTAGAGACATATGGATATATTTTGTATGAAGAAATCGAAATTGAATTCTATCTCTAAGAGTTTCAAATTTTGACTTGAAGTTGAGTTTTTGGATTCTATCGTGGTTTGGGAATAATCCGTAGTATTTTAGGTATAACTTGCAGAATATTAGACCAAATTACATGAAATTAGTGTCATTAGAAACTTAAGGCATAAGGGAACAATTGTTTAGAAGAATGTTTTGCCCAAATCCTTCATTTTCCTTGTCAAAATGGTCATGCAAAATTAACCCAAAGGTTTATTTTAAGAAGAGCCAGAATGAAGCTTAATAAAAGGTAGTGCATGATCATGCACAAGCACGAGCACGATCATGATAATGAAGGTATACTGCTGTTTGATAGCTTTGAACACCATTCACTCTTTTAGCCATAATTTCTTCTTCGAACCTCTGATTAACTTTAAATTTGGATCAAAAACTCCTCACACATTGTATTTCTTCTCCACAAAATTTCATAGCCATCTAAAATCATTAGGAAAATATTGACAATGAATGATTGATGAATTTAAGATGAAATGAGCTAGAATTTGTTAAGTGGAGTGATTTCATTGAACAATATCAATATTTTGGCCATATCTTGATCTGTAGAATTTCAAATTGAATGATTTTTTATTTAGATTAAACTAGAGACATATGGATACAAATTTTATAAAGAAATTTGTTTTTTAATTCTTTCTGTAAGAGTTTTAAAATTTGGATCGAAGTTGAGTACCAAGTACTATTGCAGTTAAGAATAATATGAAGTATTTTAAGTATAACTTTCATAATACTAAACCAAATTGTATGATTATGGTGTCATTAAAAACTTAAGACATATGGGAACATTATTTTTGAAGTTGTTTTGTTGAGGTATAAAACGAAGCTTAAATTAGACTTAGGTGAGTTTTGATATTTGAATGATGATGTGAAAAATACCTGGGATTGTCATTGAACATGCATAGTACATAATCCATACACACATTCGTGCATAAATGAATGCTTATAATGGTGCAAATTTGTGATGTATATAAATGTGTATGTATTGCATGATTTAAAAGAGCATATTGAGCAATAAAATCTAAACATTGCTAGGACTTCGAGGCAATAGCTTTCTAGAGCAATGGTGAGTAACTTAGATGGTCTTACTTAACAAATTTTTTGTTTTAAATGTTGTATTGAATTAAATTGTGAACGTAATTGTGTTGATTTCGGACATTAAATGTACGAGGCATTTGATGCATGATTGACATGTTAGAAGTGTTCCTTGTATGTAAATTTGATGAAATAAATGATTCTCAACATACATGTTAAATGTCAGACCAAGTTCGAAGATAAATATGAATGTGAATGTGATGCATTTCGTTACATGAATGCATAAACAAATAATGGCAGTTGTGACTTGAGTAGCCACTAAAAATGAGCTTAAAGCTCAAAATGTGATTAAGAGCTAAAGGCTCGCAATGTATAATGAGCCTTATATCTTTAATAGATAAGGGACAGTTATCAATGAGCCTAGTACCCAAAAGGGATACAAGACAGTTATAGGCACTCAGTCACAACACTGTAATAATTAGAAATGAGTCTCATGATCATTGCATATACATTTGATAGGTATGTTTGAATAATTATAATGTATTATTGACTTGTATTTGAATGAGAACATGAGAATTGTGAATAAAGTGTTATGTGATGCTATATGATGATAAATAAAATGACGTGAATTATGTGATTGTATATATTGATGTAATGTATGAATTGAGTGAATCATCGAAGATGGTTATCTCACTGAGTTTGGAAAACTCACCAAAATTGTAACGTTGACATTTCAGGACTGAAAGAGGACACTAGTGATAGAGAGACTCAACAAGAAGCATAGTTCTTGTACTTTTGGAAAGAAGAAATGGCTCAATGGTCGATTAGCTGAGATTGAAAGATTAGATAGAATTTTTGTTTAATTCCTCATGTGTGCAACATCTTTTGAAGTTAGTTTTGATAATGTACATATAAGGATGAAATATGAAATGTTATAATGTACGTATTTAGTTTTTATGAAATTAAATGAGGAATTTGGTTTTAAAAATATTTTGAAATTTATGTATTAATGATGATGCCATGATTAAGATAGTGATGTGAGTGCTCTAACATGCCACCCTTATGGGGTACGTATTTAGATATCACTTAGGATGTCGGGTACGTGTCTTACAAAAGTAGGGTGTTAAATTTTGATATTAGAGCATTGTTTGGCATCCATAGGGACAGATTAAGCATATAGACATGATATATAGTAAGAAACTTGAAATAGTAATCGCTATCATTGTCTATTATAGGTCATCTGACATAGGTAATCAAATGGGACACTCAACTAACCTAGAATCAGTAGGAGCCAGTAGAGAGTCTTCTGTGCCTTAATATAAGAGAATGCCTACGAGAATCCCTGTGAGAAAGAAAAGAAAGTATGATAAACTACAAAAGTAAGGGGTTGTGGACTTCTACGAAAGTACAGACCCTGTAGAGGCTAAGGGATGGCTAGAGAGAAAAGAGAGAATTTTTGACCAGATGACCTGTGAGTTGGACGAGAAGTCCGACTATGCAATTTATTTATTACAAGGCTTAGCATATCAAAGGTGAAAGACTGTTCCAAGCAGTACGACCAGGCCTTGTAATCTGAAGTGGACAGACTTTCTAAAGGTCTTTAAGGAGAATTATATGCCCAAGATCTACTTAGACAAAAAGATGAAGGAATTTCTAGATCTAAAGTAGGGCAGGTTATTGGTGGCAGAATATGAGATCAAGTTTAATGAGCTGATGGGATATGCTACTGCCTTAATTCCTACTAAGGAAGATACGTGTCAGAGATTTGAAGATGGGTTGAACATGGAGATTCAGACAAGGCTAACTATTACTAACTTGAGCATTTTCACTAAGCTTGGAGCAGCCTCGATCTGAATAGAGAAATTGTTGAGATATGATTAGGGAGAACACAGACAAGAGTCTAAAATGAAGAAGCTCAGTGAATCTCAGGGTAGTTCTAGCAGAAGGTTTCGTAAATGCCAGAATAGATCCTTTAGACCACTGGATGGATGAAGACAGTTGCGATTCAGATAAAGGGGTAGCTTTATGTAGTTTGGTAGTAGAAGAGGAGCAGTAGTGAGTCAGCTACCTAATTATGAACATTGTGGGAAGAAGCATAATGGTGAGTGCTAGAGACTTTCTGGAGCTTGCCTTAAGTACTGCTATTTTGATCATTAGATCAAAGATTGTCCTGTTGTGGTTGGAACTCAATATGGTGTAAGAGGGGGATCAGTAAATGAAGCTACTATCTTACAGAGCCGAACTAGTGGGTCTAGACAGAGAGGTCGTGATAGAGGCAGAGTGAGCACTAGGAGTCCTTCTATCAGGACTTTGAGGTGAAGCAACCGAATGCAATCTCAGGCCAGAGTTTATGCTATGACCAGACAGGAGGCTCATGATTCTCCATATGTTGTTACAGGTGCGCTACTTATTTTTGCTGATGAAGTATTTACATTTCTAGATCCTACATCTATGCACTCTTTTATCACACTGTATCTGGCATCTAGGGTGCATTATGATAAAGAGTTATTGAAGCATAGATTAGAGGTGAATACTCTGATTGGTAGTACTATAGTAATAGGTGAAGTCTACAAGAGATGCTTGTTTAGAATTGATCAGGCAGAATTGGAGGCAGACTTAATTGTACTACAGTTAAGGGAGATAGATATTATCCTAGGCATGGATTGGCTTACTACTCATAGGGCTATCATAAACTGCTATAGTAAGGAGGTGATATTTGAATCTCCTAATCAGCCGAGAGCAGTTTTCTGGTGTGTTAGTCAAGCAATGCCAACCAGGCTGATTTCATTCATGAATGCTTTGAAGTTGATGCAAGGGGAATGTAAGGCTTATCTGGCCCACGTTATTGATACTCGAGCTGAGAAAATTGTACAAGATATTCCTATTGTTAAGGATTTTTTGGATGTGTTTCTCGCTGAATTATCTAGTTTACTTCCAAATTGGGAAACAAAGTTTACAATCGATTTGGTTCCAGGTGCTACTCCTATATTTATTCCTCCATATAGGATGGCACCTATGGAACTAAAGGAGTTGAAGGCTCGGTTATAAGAGTTGCTAGAAAAGGGTTTCATTAGACCTAGTGTATCACCTTAGGGAGCTCCAATATTATTTGTGAAGAAGAATGATGGAACTCTAAGACTGTGCATCGATTATAGGCAACTAAAACGAGTAACAGTGATCTTAGCCTAGAGATATGTAAATGAAGTAGTGAGATTACATGGGGTTTCAGTGTCCATTGTATCAGACAGGGATCTTAGATTTAGTTCAAGATTCTAGAAGAGTTTGCAATCAGCTATGGGCACAAAGTTAAATTTTAGTACTGCATTTCACCCTCAAACAGATGGACAGAGTCAGAGGACAATCAAAATTGTTAAGGATATGCTCAGGCCATAGGTATTGGAGTTTCAAGGAGCATGGGATCAGTATTGAATTTGCTTACAACAATCATTGTCATAGTAGTATTGGGATGGCACTGTATGAGGCATTGTATGGTTGGAAATATCGATCGCGTCTATATTGGGATGAAGAGGGATTGAGAATGGTTGAAGGCCCATAATTGATACAAGATACTGTGGATAAGGTGAAACTAATTTGAATTCAAATTAGACTCAAGATAGACAGAAGAGCTATATGGATCAGCATCGAAGGGATACAGAATACAATGTAGGAGACAAAGTGTTTCTAAGAGTATCACCTTGGTAAAGTGTTTCTAAGAGTATCACCTTGGTGAGGAGTCCTGAGGTTTGGTAAAACAAACAAGTTGAGCCCTAGGTATATTGGTCTTTATGAGATCATTTAGAGGATAGGACCGTTGATATAAATTAGCTTTACCGAATGAGATGTCTTAGTTACATTACATAATGTATTTCATGTGAGTATGCTCAGAAGATAATGATCTGATCCAATGCAAGTGTTACTAGTTCAAGTGATTGAAACAGCAAGTAACCTGAGTTATATTGAGGAGCTGATCAATATAGTGGGATATTAGACAAAATAGTTGAGGAATCAAGAAATTTCATTGGTGAAAGTCCTTTGGAAGAATCACTCGAGTGAGGAAGCAACTTGGAAAACAGAGGAGCACATGAGGAGGCAATATCCCTACCTATTCGAACAATCAAGTAAGAATTTCGTGGACGAAATTTTTTTAGAAGGGAAAAATTGTAACATCTCATATACCATGTTAAGGATTAGAACCCTAAAATAGAGTACATGAGAGTTTATTGAGGAGTTAGAAAGTGCATTTCATGCTCATGCATAATATAGCATACACATATATGAATATTGATTTACATTAAAGTGATTGTACAAGCATTCATTGACATTTTCTAGTTATAATTGATTTATAAATGTGATTATATTGGAAATTATGGTTTATATGTGTTGAAAATTGATTTGGAGAGTGTACTTACTGATTTAGAATTTTTGGTGAAATGTAGGAAAATTCTAAAATTTTGGGTATTTCTGGACTAGGAAAAAGTCAAGTAGCAAAATAATTGATAAATGGTAGTGAAAATAAGAGTCAAAGGATAGTGGAATATTCTATAAATGACTTTGGGGTTTATTGACATATCTTATTGAAAATTGAGAGACAATTAGAGTAGAAATTGGAGTTGATTGGACTAGTTTAATAAGAGAACCTAGTTTAACTCATAGAAATTGGACATGTGGCAAGTGACAAGTGTCACTAGCCAAGCCTAGTCTTTAAACCATGATTTTTACTTGAAAGACCATTAATTGTTTTGTTCTTGCTTTCTTTTTCTTCTTCGTGGATTTCTTCTTAAAGCTTCTTCACTTCCACAAATTTTCTCACCAACCTCCATCAACATTAAACCTAGCTTTCTTATCTTTTGCTTGCTACTCTCACCTTATTGTCTTCTTCATTTGCCACAAGAAACCTAAACCTCCCAACCTCTATGATGATGTATAAGGGTTGCATGAGAAGTTAGGGCTTCTTGATGTTTTCAATAATTTGGAGTTTTAGCAAGTAAGTATCATCTTAATTCTTATGAGTAATATAAATATGAAACAAATATGGTGATTAATTGATATTACATGATCATAAGAATAGTGGTCTTTATACATGTACATCGTGGATGAAGAATAAGAATCTTGTTGTCTTGTTTTTGTGTTTTTGATTACTAATATTTCATTAGTTGTTGTAAAGATGAGTTTGAAATAGAAGGATCATTGAAAATGGCATAGGAAAAAGTGTAGAAAAATTTGATAGAAAATGGATGTTCCATGTTCTATTTTCGGTATTATGATCAAACATAGAGTATGATTTGTTTGTGATTGAAATTGAACTGAAATGGAAGTTGGAAGAAAGAGGAAATATTGAGGAAATACGCTAGAAGAGATAGACTAAGCAAAGAGATGAACTATGTGCCTGTTTGGATGGGCTTATATCAATAGAGATTTTATCAATAGAGCTTTTTTTAGAAGAGTTTTTTTAAGAAGTCAGTTGACTGTTTGGTTATCAATTAAAAAATACTTTTATTAATTTTAACTACATTTTATTTTGTAATAAAAATTATTTATGCATATAAAAATT
>JANIPM010000008.1:65859065-65876648 GCA_027478405.1 Erythroxylum cassinoides
TCAACTTTTATGTGCAATCTGTTTTGGTTTGTTGTCAATAGTTCAATTTTTGTGGACTTTATTTATTGAATAGACAGAATTTTGTTCTCAACTTTTGTGTACAATCTGTTTCGGTGCAATCTCAATCATTTAATTTTGTGGGCTTTATTTATTAAATAGGTAGATTTTTATAGAACAGAATTGGACTAAAGTAATGAGAACAGATGATTTGATCTGAGCAAAAGTCCCACATAAATTTAAGTATATTCGAAAATAAACATATCAGCCACCCCACCTAAAACTTCTAGTGACCAATTCTATTTACTGTTTTAAATTTCTTACATTATAAGTAAAACTTTGAAGATTAAGTCCATTTGAATTTTTCAGAATAAATATTTGTTTTAATGAATACAATGTAAACTTTTGTCAGTGAATAACATGAAATGTTAATTAAGTATTGCATATTCTTTATGATGCCATTTAAGTGCTCTAACATACCATTGTCACAGGATATGTATTTGAATGTCCTCTGTAGTGGGATGTTACACGATGGATATGTTTCAAACTTGGTAAGGTGTGGACATGAGGAAGTATAAATTATTTGAGATGAGAAGTCATGAATGTCATATGTTTATGCAAAGGCTAATTCTAATTGCATTTTAGGGGTTGCTACTGAATAAGGTTTGAGAAGCTATAATAAAACTAATTTTGTTTTCCAAAAGCTTAACATCATTTGAAATAAAGTTGGTTGAAATGAAAAAACTAGAAAGGGAAATTCTAGTAATCTTGTGCAAATTATAAGGGATTTTTCATTAAAGCTTCTTTGATTGTATGGAGCATCTAGCCATACATTTAGCTCACGAGGCTAAACTTGCTAGTCCAGTTGAATATCTATGGATGTATCCGTTTAAGAGGTAATTATAGTAATATTTAAATTGGAGTTATAACATGTTTTATTCACAAAATTGTACACCAAAAGCTATTTGTAATGTATTTATTTGCATCACTTAAAAGAAAATGTCAAAAACAAGGCAAGAGTTGAAGGTTCGATATGTAATGCTTATTTAATAGAGGAAGCAAGTACATTTTGTTCACATTATTTTGAGTTGTATATGCACACCAGAGAAAGAAAAGTTCCTCGTCATGACGATGGCGGAGGAATGGGTAATGTTGATGGTAGCTTATCCATTTCCACATATCTTAGATGAACATATGGATGGTCAATAAGAAGAATGTCAACAAAGGAAGAAATAGAGGCTGCCCATGGTTACATTTTATTAAACTGTCAAGAGGTTCAACCTTTCGTGCAATAAGTGGAAGTTGATATTCAAATTGATTTTTTGGGTTTTCGAAGCTAGTGTTATTCACACTAAAAAACATAATAATGCCTTTAGATTATACAAGAAATAGTTACATAAGCTAATGTCCAAAAAAACATATGATGATATCAATAAAGGAGTTAAAAGACACTTTACTCGATGGTTTGAGAAATATGTATGTTTTCACTTACAATTATTGAAATGGTTGAATTATCATATCAAAGTGTTCAAATGGCATTATACTATTCAATATGATTTTTTTTTTGTAGGCCTCAGAAAATTCAATAGAGACCAAGTTCATATGTGATCTTGTAAAAGAATATTTGCAAACTTTTAAATCATATATGGTGTATTTCGTTAATGGATACAAACTTGAAATTGAGTATCCTACATTGCCAACAAATTGAAGTGTGATATTTAAGTGTGACTGGTTTGATCCAACTCCTAATGTTGGTACAAAAGTGCACAGCCGATACAATCTAGTTGAAATCAACAAATGAAGAATTTGAACCTTTCGTTTTGGCAATGTAAGCAATCCAGGTGTATTATGTCCCTTTTCCTAGCTCATGATGAGATAAGTCAGATTAGTTGGGCATTTGTAAAGTAAAACCTAGAGTCATTTTTGAATTGCATGGAAAAGGAGAAAATAAGAGATTTGAAAGTAAAGCATTTCAAGAAGATGTTTATGAAATAAATGAATGTATTACATATGACAAGAATGAACTTTTGAACGATTTAAATAATGAATATGTTGAAATTTTTACTGGAGAGGATGAGGAGGGCGAGAGATCTAAAGAGGAGCTTGAGTTTGATTCTAATTCTTCAGAAGAGAGGATGATGGTGATTTTGATTTACATTTAAGTGATCATGATAGCAATTCATTTATGTTTGTAATAGAATATTATACGAATAAATCTATTATTACATCAATAATATATTGTTATATGTTCAATTTATATCTTTTTATTACTGGAATATTCAATAAAATGTGAATTTCAAGTTAAAAATATGCCACCAAAGAGAAAATAGGATATGATGCGGCCAAGGTTAAGGTTACCACGATTTGGAGCCAATTACTAGGTGAAGCATCACATGTTGTAGCTGCTACAGGATCAGGTGCTGTACCTCCAACTATTACACATCCAGATGAGGCATTACCTTCTGTACCTTCTGCTACACCATCTAGCACCCCTATAGTGACAGAGATATCAGGGGTAAACATTATGGATGAAGAAGGCGACCTCTAACTTGGAACTAAGGGAGTATATGGAAGAACGTATATCACAATACTCAACAATCTATGAGCAAAAACACATGAATGATAACAACATAGGTTTATACTGAAGTTATAGGTTTTAATTTGAAAATGATCTAAAATTGCTTATATATTAGGTTGGTTCCATCTAGAACATGCTCAAGAAACATGACATCCAAGTTCAAGGAGAAAATTGATCTTGAAGGTTATAGAAGGTTATATAAGGAAAAATGTCTTTTAGTTGACAAAGGATTTTTATAATCAGGAGTTTGAGGTACAAAAAAATATTCTTTTGTATTTTTATCTAATTAATCTTATACATTAATTAGATAAATATTATAGGTTATAAGTACTTATAGTATGTTTTTCTTTTTTCATAAAGAATTTTTTCAGGATTTCAAATTTGACGCGATAATTTAAAAATTATAAGAGAGGTGAGCTCGTACACATTATAGAGACTTTCTTGATGTGCTACATAAGATTGGTATACGACTTCCATATATATTTGAAGAAATATGGGCTCATTAGTAGCAATATTGGACATTACCCGAGGTAATGTCCATTTCATAGTGTAATTTTACCAACAGACATAGGGGATCAGGGAGAGAGAGTCTTCCCGTACACACTGGAAGATTTATTACCCACCAAGAGCATACAGAGAAACTTGTAACTATCTACACTTTACAGTTATATTCTGATTTTTTTACTTTGATGTATTTCAATCTAATTTGATGCGTAAATTTTGGAATGAAAATATACATGTATTATGGAAAATGATAATGTTATAAATGTTTGGTGTTATATATGACTGTATTGTTGAGTTACTTTCTTGGTTCAACAAGGGGTAAATATCATAAAAATAGAGGAAACTCTGCCAAAATTTTTTAAAATTGTAGGTCACTTATAACATTTTGTTCTAATGCAAGAAAAGTCTATGGGCAGGAAGTCTACACCCCGTCAGCTCTTTTTGCACACCCACACCAAGAAGCATGATGATGTGACCTTCATCAATACTTGATGTAGAGAACTTAATGTACGTGAAATTTATGCTTTAATATAAATTATTAATAATTATCACTTATTAACATAAACATTCCCTCATGATAGTACCAAATACAAGAAAGCATTCATCAATAGTCTCAACACTCTGAAACTATTGATAAGAGTCAGGCATATCTTGATGCAATGGGTGATAAGAACCATTGGGGAAGATCTTTGGCTTAGGCTTCTTTATGAACACATGCTATTCGCAATCCTCCATGTCTAGTACAGCTGCATCAAGCATCCAATAAGAGAGTCATTCAGCTTAAGAGGATAGTCTAGATAATGGCAACTCAAATGCAACAGTCGATAGAGTACATAACCTAACTTTATAATGAGATGGATGAGTTGAAGTAGAGGGGTAGCATCTCATCGTAGCAGTCAGAGCATTTGCCTTCACTAATTGCATAGCTTAGTTTTGCTACTCTCAAGTCATTTTGTATAAATTACATATTTATTGTTGTAAATAATAATTTTTTATTATTAATTAAGATAATTTTTACTTTATATTATCATTCAACTTATTGTTTAGATAAATTAAATGTAGAAAAATTCAACATATTATCACCAAATAAATGTAGAAATTAAATATCAATCATTAGATTACCAATCAAAATTAAATTTATAACTTAAATGTATGAAAAATAAAAAATAATATCAGTACATTTACAGAAAAAAAAATATCATATCCATTAGTAAATTTAGTATTAAATTTACCAATGGAATAAGAACATTCTGTCAGTAAATAATATACTAACGAAAAAACTAACCATCGCTAAATTTTTCAACGAAACTTCAACAACTCGACTGTCGTTAAATTTAACGACATATATTATACAACACACGTATAATATCTGTCGTTAAATATACAGACGAAAGACAACTAATCGTCGATAAATGTTCTGACGGATTTTCAATACTTTGTCTGTCAGTAACATTTGTCGACATAATAGAAATATTCTGTGGATAAAGTTACCGATGGACTTAAAAATAAATTACTAACAAAATATTTCTATTTTGTCACCAAAAATTATCAACGACTGTTTCTCCGACAACTCACGCGGTCAGTAATTTTCGTTGGCAAATTCGCTTGCCGACAAAAAACCTTCATATTCCGTAGGTAATTTTCGTCATTAAACACCCATTTTTTTATAGTGTGTTTTCGGTATTCTTATATTTTATTTTAGGTCTTGTTCTAACCTTTCTAAGGAAAAGAAGTAAATTCAGAGCAACTTTTAAAATATATTTAAAGAACTCAAAGCATGGTAATAACACGCCATTCCAAGTTCTTTCGTATCTATTCTATTTTTTATAGGCTTTTATCTATGGAACATGGAACCTACATGCCACCCTGTTCAAATTGTGTTCCAATAAGGGACATCCTATTTCTCTAAGTGCAACTAACATACCCACATATTTAGTCCATGTTTAACAATATAATAGCAAAATGAACATGTGTTCATCAATATATTAATGGTGATTATTCATGTAAAAGTTTCAAAATATGATATAAGCAATATAAAGCCCATATGATCTCATGTCCAAGTCATGTTAGGTGTAAAATATTAGGGTTTAATTTGTTGAAAGAGGAGGCAATTATAATTAGTATGGTTTTTTTGCATACATAAGTTTTGAAGGAAAAAGGAGTCAATTATGAGCCAATCAAAATAACCAGAGATCAAAGGGAAAGAAGATCTTAGAAGAGGAACAAGTATTTTAATAAGATTCAACAAGAATTTAAAGATTCAAGAATTATCATTTGCTCTTTCTTATTTTTATGTTATTTTTTCTTGTTTATTTGCAAATTAATTGAGATATAGATCTAGGTGGGATGGACCATAGAATGAGATGTTTTAAATTAATATTTTAGTATTCTAAAATTTCTAATTTTTGTAAGAATTGTTTATATTCTTATATTGCTTTGACTTAAAAGAAAGAAAGTTGAAGAATTAATATTAGATTCATGCATTAAGATCGAGAGATAATTTGCATATTTATACCACAACATGAATGAAGGTTAATTGAGAGAGAATTATACGATTCTTTTGAGTTAGGATAAAGTCTATGACGAGAATTTACAAAGTGGACAAATACATTTTTGGGTTGTCTTAATTAGAAAAAGATTCATTTGATTCAAACTAAGAGTAAAGATTGTGTTGATTGAGAAAAAACATACTTGTAATTTAGGAATGCTTATCGGTCCAAAGAATTAAAGTCATCAAAGTCAAAAAGTCCTAAGGATATCTTACCTACATTTAGTTCATTCGTATATTATTTTATACTTGTTTCAATTTGATGTTTTAGAATTGCTCATGTATTCCCTTCATTCAATTGTATTTTATAATCTTGTAAACGTGGTTTTTGTTGTTTTAAAGAATATTTAATATTGTAAAATTGATTAATCATCTTGTAGTTTGATTTTTAATTTCAGATTTATATTTATATATATGACCAAAAGGTGGTGATTTGCATATTTAGAAAGGTTGGGGACTCTTGTATGCTGGATACTAAATGTTGGTCGTATTTGATTCGTTTGGTCTATATAAGACGAGATGCGGAAAGCTTTGTGAGGGAAAATCTGTAGAAACGTCATTCATTGTGAAATGAGGGGGACAGCGACCTGTAGCTCACCTTAGACCCACGCGAAGCACAGCGCGCGTAAGCACCTGACGACCACCCAGTTATGAGTCATGGACATTAATAACTAATAATAAATAGACGAGCTCCAATCCTCTACGTTTGCAGGTGCGCGATGCACGAGAGGCGTGCGAGTACGAGGATAACGAAAGCAGACACACCATGTGGCTAAGGGCTATTGGGTTTGTGGATGACAGAGTGTACGCAAGTGTAGTGCAGAGGATCCGAGGGACTCTTTCACCTGCATCTTTGCTTTCTTTTTTGTGTTGGGCGGAGACTGTAGAGAGAGAGAGAGCAGTGGTCTGGCTGTCTTGTGTTGTTTGGAACAACAATAATCAAAGTGAGAGAGCTTCGGAGGCAGATTGGGAGAGATGATAAACAAACCTGAAGAAAAAGAAAGGCTAGCTTGAGATTATTTATTGTTAATCTTCTTTAGTTAGCTGAGAAAAGGTGATTTTTTAACTGAGAGAGATAGAGTGAAGAAGAAGAAGAAGAAAGCAGAAGATGGAGGGCATAGAAGAGGAAGAGAAGGGGGGAGGAGGAGAAGATGAGGAGGTACTAGGATCGAGCTTAACTATGGAGAAAGTGGCGGCGGCCAAACAGTTCATAGAGAATCACTACCGTGCCCATATGAAGAATATTCAAGAACGGAAAGAGAGGTCACTTGCTTATTTCATTCAAACTGGTCTTCTAGATGAGCAGCTTTGGGCTTTAGTAGATTCGTTTATTTTGTATCTATTTTGTTCTATACACATTATTAACTACTACAACCCTTTGCTTTGCTATAGTTTAGATTAGAATGCAAAACTTTTTGGTTTTCTTCTTTTTCTTTTTCTGTTTTACTATGTTTAGAAACTTTTAGGTATGTTTCTTACAGGTGAGAAGGCAAATGGCCAGAAGACCCTTTTCTTCTTCTGTAGCTTTTGACATTTGACGGTGACAACTTCACTTGAATGATATTCGTTCTACGAAAATTATGGAACATGATTGTTCTGTTACTTGTTGAATGAACTTGATCTACTTGGATTTGAGAAGCCTAGATTATTTAACTTCAATGTATTTGCTTGTCATCTAGCATAGTTCAGAGGATATAGAATAATTACATCCTTTTCCCTAGATTAGTGGCAATGCCTACTACTACAACGTCTTTTGAATTTCACACTCGAGATGTTCAGAACTTAGTCCAAACAGTCCTCATTTTTGACATTTCGAGCCTCAACTCTGAATTGGCAATAGTTTGTCTTCCACCCAACAATGAAATATCTCACTCTCTTGGCATTCTTTTATTAATCTGGAACACTGGCAGATAGACACTTCTATTTAGCAAAAAGTTCCTTGCACCTTTCCTGATGGTTGCTACTAGTTTTTGCCCTTTATGACAAAACTAGCTGCAACAATTTTGTCTTGAGTTATAGAAAAAATTTCTTGTATCGTATATTATGCCATGTTCTTAGCTACAGGCCATCACATATACCTTTATATGTTTCTCTAATCCTTAGCCTTTTGAGCATCTGGATTTCCTACATGAGCTCGGTGATATCGTTGCTGTATGCTGCATTCATCATCATTGGTATGCCTTATACTAGTTGGGTGGTTTGTCTGGCTGTTACCCTTGTTTAACTTGGTTTGCGTTTACTTGTGGCATGCCTTCATGACTTGCCCTATATTATGAAAATGAAAGCATTATGATTGATTGCATGTTAAGTATAAACATATTTTCAACCTAGACAATTTTTGGCTCTGCCTGAGATTCTGATTCAAGATTCAATTTCTAACTGATCATGGTAGTGTGCTATTGGTACAGGAGATGGGTTTTAGAAAGAAAGTTAGCATCTTCTGATGTACCCAAAGAGGAACAGATGAATCTTATTAAAGACTTAGAAAGAAAAGAGACACACTTTATGCGACTTAAAAGGCACAAGATTTGTGTTGATGATTTTGATCTTCTCACAATCATTGGGAGAGGAGCCTTTGGTGAGGTTAGATATGAGCATGATAATTGATACACGAACAAGGCATGCTAGTTCGTCAATTGGTTTTATTCTCATGTGTTTGTTCTTTATCATTCTTGATGTCTCTTTCCAGTTTACAATAAGTCGTACTCACCCACTGCAGGTTCGACTATGTCGCGAGAAGAAATCTGGAAACATATATGCCATGAAAAAGTTGAAGAAATCCGAAATGCTGATGAGAGGACAGGTGAGATGAGATGCAGACTGGTAATTTATTTAATAAAACTATGCCTAGTTGTGAATAACTTTGTAGTTAAATCATTGAACTCTTTCTAATTGTTTCATTTCATACCAAAAGAATAATCACCTCATTACATTAGAATGTTGTTACAGTCTCTCTGGGCCCAGTCTTTGCATGTCTATCTCTACCCAGATTGCAACCATCACAATGTCTAATCTAACGACATGAAATCTGTTTCTAAATGCAAGCTGTATCTAATTTAGTTGAAGTAATGTATAATTTGGCTTTCATTTGAAAATGAAGTACTTCAATTTAGGGTGAGTATTTAATAGTTGTTGTTGCAAAGTCATGGTGATTATAACTTATGAGCGCTTAACTGCTTGACAAAAAGCTGGTAAGCGATGTTCTCCGCTTCAATGCTGAGCTTTAGATTGTTCTATCTTACTGCTCTGTTCTTCCACATACCTTTTGTTAAGACTTCACTTTCTAATATATTGTCAAACTGAGGCTGCCTTTGCCCTTACCTTTGTGCATTTCATTTTGTATCTACTTTTAATAGTTCATGCTGCTTTGCCCCATACTTCAGTACTTTGACATAACCTTATCATGCTTCGTAGGTAGAACATGTTAGGGCTGAAAGGGATTTGTTGGCAGAAGTTGCAAGCCACTGCATTGTAAAACTTTATTACTCATTTCAAGATGCGGAGTATTTATATTTGATCATGGAATACCTTCCTGGGGGTGATATGATGACTCTACTGATGAGGGAGGACACGTTGACTGAAGATGTTGCTAGGTTTTACATTGCCCAAAGTGTTCTTGCCATTGAGTCGATTCACAAACATAATTACATTCACAGGTTGGATATCAACCAACTGCAAATGCATATTATATGACAATGATATTGCTAGATAACTATTCTGTTTTAAGTTGGTAACTGCTGCTCTCGTTGTCTTAATTGTGCTTTTTTCAGAGATATTAAACCTGATAACCTCCTTCTGGACAAAAATGGTCACATGAAGTTGTCAGATTTTGGTCTTTGTAAGCCCCTTGATTGTACAGCTTTATCTGTGATCCATGAAAATAAAGCAATTGAGGATGGGAACTTTAGTGAACCAATGGATATTGATGGATGTTTTCCTGATGCTGATAAGAAGAGTACTTGGAAAAGCCCCCATGAACAGCTTCAGCATTGGCAAATGAACAGGAGAAAGTTGGTATGGTGTTGTGATTATTTATAGCTTGATTGCTTGCCAGTAATCTCTATGAGAGCAATTATCTTAAAGGGTCAAAACCTATTAGTAACTTAACGAATTATATTTTGTTTTCTGATAGGATGTCAATAACTTTAAAGTACTAGATTGTTGTAGCACCCCAGTAGTTGGGATACTTGCTTCATAGTGCTAGAAGTGATGTGTTCACTTTTATTTCTCTTCCAATTCCCTCCAATTGTGCAACAAAAGCTTCAGGGTATTAAATCAGAATTCATTACTACTTGCTCTAAATTTTTGTTTTTCTGTGTCAACCTTATATGTTGTTGTTGTAACTAATAATCTACACCGTCTTATGACATGCATTACATCCTAGTGTTGTTCTTTTACCATCTAAAATCTTGACCTTTTTGACATATTGTTGATTTTTATTCGGTAGTATTCCACCAGTCTCACTGATAGATTAAAGTTTCTTGACTGTTGGTTGGATATGGATAAGCCATCTGATGGTGCACCAAGATCTGTTATATTAGCATTTCAATCTTTCAAAAGGGAACTCTTTAAATGGATGGACTGTATTAATTAGATGACATGCTAATACTCAATTAATTTGTGGTCTTGAAATGTTTTTTATCTCTCCATCCCGTCCTAGTTCATTAATATGTTATGTTACTGCTTTCAACTTCTAATGACTTAATGCTATTTACTTTCTTGAAAGGCATTTTCAACTGTGGGAACACCGGATTACATTGCTCCTGAAGTGTTGCTGAAGAAAGGATATGGCATGGAGTGTGATTGGTTAGTTTGCTTTGCTCTATAAATAGTGTGTTCCCATTCAGGGGATGCTGTGAATGACATCTAGAAGGCCCTTATTTGAGACTTTAATAATATGGATGCTAGCGTTGGGAAGTCTTGTTTACTTCATTAAAATCTTCTAACTATTATTGGTTATTTTCTGTTATGAAGTTTCTCTGTATAATGATTTCATTTATGTTATTATTTTGTTGTGAATGACTTGGTTATTTTTGAACTTTGTTCAGGTGGTCTTTAGGAGCAATAATGTATGAGATGCTAGTTGGATATCCTCCATTTTACTCGGATGATCCGATAACCACATGTAGAAAGGTAATATATATGTATGTTACTATCAATTATATCATTCCAACATTGCTTGGTCTCTGACCTCCTCATCTACTTCTTATTGAATATGCTCTAATATCTCATTTATAGATGTGTCTTCAGCTCTGTTTTTCTAGTTGAAAATGTTCTACAGTTTTCCTCCAATACTTTTTTCGCATTTCAAACGTGTTTTGGTGTCCAGAATTCTACGATCTGACCAGCATGATGCCCTTTGATCATGTTGGATTTGTACCTAGTAGATGCTTTTACTCATTATTCGTTCACGTTTTTCTAATGAAATCTTATCTTCTTTTGCACATATACATTTCACTTATTCCCTGTTAATCAATTATCAGATTGTTCACTGGAGAAATCATCTCAAGTTCCCAGAAGATTCAAGGTTGTCACTTGAGGCAAAGGATCTAATTTATAGGTTATTGTGTGATGTTGAACATAGGCTGGGTACTGGAGGTGCCCACCAAATAAAGGTAAGAAATTTGAATTTTTCTACATTGTGAACTTTTCTTTCATGTGTGTTTCCTGAAGTAATTATTACATTTCCCTGTTAGGCTCATCCTTGGTTCAACGGCCTTATGTGGGATAAACTTTATGAAATGGATGCGGCATTTAAACCACAAATCAATGGAGAGCTAGACACCCAGAATTTTATGAAGTTTGATGAAGTATTACTACTTAACCAATATTTTGTCTTAATTTTATATCTTTTTATTCTTCTGCTGTCAATAGCAATATTGTCTAACCTTCAAGTGATTAATCCGGTAATACTTATCTTTTAATGAGTTCCTCAGATATTTAATCGTAAATAGTTTCCTTTCGTTTGTTTTTATTCATGCATTAAATGTTTCTACTTTTATCAGTTGGATCATCCAGCACCAGCAAGATCTGGGTCAGGACCCTCACGAAAGGTCTGTTGTCCTGTTATACTGGCTCTCTTTCAACTTTCATAATCTATCACAATGTTCAATAACCATTATTACTGTGTTCCTCTGTTGTGCATTCCAAATTTCCCTGGTTTTATTGCCACATGTGGCTGAAAAGGAAAAAAACAATTGTTACTGTTGGATCTGGACTGGAACAGCTCAGTTTTTGTATAATGTTTGAGCAAACTAGTATCTATCTACCTTAGTAGAATAAAAGATGACAGGTTGGGACAGTTTGTCTAATTTACTATGCTTTTGAGCTTAAAATGTCAAAAGTATGCTAGCTATTAGGACATTACTGACTTAACTACTTATTTATGTGCTCCTCACCACGTCCACTTTTTAATGTCAGTAACCTCCGTTTCACTCTACTCTGAAGAACAGAGGAAGAAATGGAAAAGAAATAGGCTGGCTGGGATCATTTAGTGTCCTTGGTTTCTGATTCGCTTGGTTCTAGCACAAAATTGTGTGGTGAATTAATGAATTTGTTTGGGAGTAGAAGATAGTTCTTCTTTTGACGCTTTGCTGTACCTATCTCTTATCACAATAATCCACATTTTTGGGTGAAAATTGCTGATTTCTTGAGTATATCGTGAATGAGCACCTACTACTCTGTAACTGCTGTTTGTCATGAAGTTACTATTGAACTTGAGATCTTCTACTCATGCAGATGCTATTAACTCCTAAAGATTTAAGTTTTGTTGGGTACACTTACAAGAACTTTGAAGCTGTTAAAGGGCTACATCATTCTTTTGGTATGCAATTTATTTACGCTGATATTTTCTCTCCATTGTTCCAGCTAATTTGTGTGGCCATGTATTTTTTCCACGATGGAGATAAACATCTGACACTTAATTAGGTTTTCATACGTTTGGTGTCAACTGTATCCATTTATTCATTTTATAATTAGTCTACCTAGACCTGTTCATTTTCTTGCAATGAATTGGAATGAAATCACTTCCAAATAGAGTATGCCGTTGAAAGGACTGAACTTCCACTATTCAGTATTGTATTTTACATGCTCACTTCTCCAGCAACACTTTTCTTGAAGAAAAATATGCATAACTTAATTTATTCTAATTCTTTAGGTAATTCTGGGGCAGATTATACTACCAATCGACAAGCTGATGAATCAGAGTTGCAATTGCTTCCATCATCAGGTGATCCAATATTGCCTTAATGCTTACACAATGACTGCTTGTTGTATATTGTTGTATATGCCCAATTTTAGTCTGCTGGTTATCCAAATCCTTGTATGATGTGTTGGCTGCTATTGCAGAACCTCTGCTTTAAGTGTACACCAATAGTTGAGAAATGTCTTCAACACCTGCTGGTGGGTTAATGGCAAGACAAGTGAATTTTAGTGCTGCAAAGGCCTTTTCATATTAGATTTAGAGCAGAGAATTATGCACTACTTGCCCAGGTTGGCGAGGTGAAATTTGCCTTCTCTAGTGGCTGTTGCTCGTCAAAGTTTAATGTTTAAAACCACCAAAAAACTAAAAAGTTGATGTATTGATTACCCCTGTATTGTAGGGACTGTGTGTTTGCTTCTATTCATAAATTGAAGTTACAAACTATGAAGGAAATAGCTAAGAATTAGCAGTGGATTATTAGAAGATAACAACTGTATGGTGGTACAATTTGGCACTTTATACATATGACTAGATATTTAAACAATAGTTTGCCAGTTCACTGTATGATTACAATTTTGAATTTTCTATAATATTTTTGTTTGGTTTCTTGAGCAATATAGTAATTTAGCCTCTTGTTAGACCAATTCATCAATTCTCTCTAAGGAAAGTGTTTTGGAAAAAATCTGACCAGCTCACGAATACAACAAAGTATAGAATAGGAAGGAGATCACGATTCATTTATTGACAGATGTTTCTCTCGAGAAGAGATGAGTAGAATCCGGTTATCCATGCCCCACCAACTGAAACTGCTACAGAAGCCAGAGTCTGAAATAAAATCAACTTAGATACTTCATAGTTTTATTGGAGATATGACCAAATGCGTAATTTACATCTGCTAGCCCCATGAGGGTCCATTTGTGCCATTCACATAGAAATGAGGTTCTTATGTAGCGAAAATAGACTACATATTTGACTGTAGTTATCGAATATCTCTGGTTGATTACATAATCCAAGTTTGTATCTAATTCCAGGATGACAATTACTAGCCTTGTTTCAGTTTAGGTTCTCCAGTGTCTGAGTGATGTTGCAATTCCTAAGATTCAATAGTTTATTTGCAGATTCTGTTATTATCCAGCAATCTTGCTTCCAGCGTCATGCCCTACTATGTTTTGATGTATCAGTGCAAGTTCTATAGTGCATATAGTAAAAAGTTTCATAGGTTTGTGGCTATTCTAACCCTTCAGAAGTTAATCAATTTACATTTCAAGATTGTTCAGGAATTGATTTTACACTTGCTGATTTCGCATCAAGTACCCGATTCTTTATCTGAAAGTATGTAATGTTGGCATTGCCGCTAGTTAAGGTACATATGCTAATTTTGAGCATGTATGAGCTGTATGGAATCTTGTTTGCTAGTTGCAGGGCATAAATTCCTATGTATCCATTCTGATCCACAAACTGAACACGCATACTTGTTTAACCCTTTCAGAGCCAACCACAAGATCCATCCATTACTTCGTAAATTTAGATTACTTGGAACTAGTCAAATTCATCTTATGTAGTGCTTCTAGGCGTGTTTTAGAGCATGATATTTTATAACCATCTATGGATCATCGGATTAATAGATCATGTAGTTCTTCCATATATATGAGGGCATGACTAAGTGACAGATTCTGAACTTGGGGAAAAGGTTGAAAGACGAAGTTAAAATGTGAGACTAATTTGTGAAAGCAAAGAAATTGGAAGAGTTGGAAAAAATCCGGTCAAGCTGAGTATTCCTTTGACAATTTATCATCTTATTATCGTTTCGAAATTTGATCACAAAAGTATATCGGAGGGTATTGTATGTATCACAGAAGTTCCCCTTATCAATTTGTTGAAATTTAAATTTGAGAACGAAAACCTTTGATCTTCAACATAAGTTTGAAAAGAGTACTCAAATTATTTTGTATTACTTATCCAGCTAGAGATTGTGAGCTTTTTCTTAATCAACCAATATTTATATTTGCATTATTTTTAATAATTTTGGTCTACTAAAGTTTTGAGAGATGTATACAAATGAGTAATATAAAATAAATCTTAGCTGACCTAAAGTCAATAGGCCAAATTTAGGTTGGCTAAGCTTTGGGCAAACCCTAAAAGCCAATTGGCTCAATGTTCACCTAAAAAAAATAAAAATGTCGGTTTTCTATGAAAAGAAAAAGAGTTTCTCTTTACTTGAGAAAATATAAAATTATTACAAGCGGTTCCTTTTTTGCCTCGTTAAAAAAGAGAACTAATAGAAATTACAAGAAGTGTCTTGAAGGGTTGACATAGGCAAGTGTTTTTTGTTAAGTCACTATAAATTAATTTGCCTTTCTATTCTCTATCCACTTTAAATAATTGTTCCTTTATTATTAATATTGATTGATGTTAAATTGAGTTCATTGATTAAAATAATACTTGAAATTTACCCTTCCCACTTTTGGATTCCATTAAAGACCAATAGTCGTTAATAATGAATAATGAAAACTTATTAAAGGTTCGTTAGTTGACGCTTGAGGTAATAGGTCCTCCAATGTATACATGATGCAAGGTTTTATTTCTTGCATCTTGATTATTGTAGTGGAGACAAATCATCAAAACTAGGCATAAAAGATTGAATCATATGAGTGTGAAGGAGAATGATTGTTTGGTAAGAAAATCTTACTTCATGGGATTAAAGAAGCTAGGTTGGAAAAGTATGTTCATTTCTTGATTAAGAAACTAAAAGTTTCTTGTTAGAGTCATCCCCCTTTTGAAAAGTTGATTTACTAAAGTTTGTACACTTTGATATTTGTGATCATTTTAAGATGAGATCACATGGTTGTATAATTTATTCTAACACCTTTATGGATGATCATTCTAGGAAACTTTAGTTTTATGCTTTGAAGACCAAATAGTAGGTTCTTAAGAAGTTTAAAGAACTTAAAACCTTTTTTGAAAGAAAAATAAACAATAAATTAAAATGCATTCATAATGATAATGGTGTTAAATATTGTTGATCTTTTCATAACTATCTCGAACAACACATTTTCACACATTAAAAAAAAACTTCTCTTAAGGCTCCTTAATTGAATGGTTTAGTAGAGAGGATGAGCAAAACTTTAATGGAGAACGTTAAAAGTTAGAAACTTACTTGTGGAAGAAAAGTTGGCAAATTGCTTTTGGGTAGAAGAACTTTCCATTATTTCTCATGTTATCAATTTATATCCCACAATTGTTTCGATGGTAATGTTCCTGATATAGTTTGGTTTAAAAAGATGCTTCCTAAGATCATTTGATAATATTTAGATGTAAAGCACTTTTGCATATTCCTAAAAATGATATGTCGAAGCTAAATGTTATAACCAAGCAATTTGTCTTCATTGGTTATATTTAAATGAGTTCAATTGCCAATTTTATGATCTAGTAAAGAAGAAACTTGTTAAAAGTTATAATGTAGTTTTCCTTGGGAAAATACTATCAAGGAAATTAATAACACTTAGAGGAATGATTCTTAAAGGAAAGATCTTGGTTGATATTGATTTAGTTTCTTTTAATGATGCATAAAATATAGTTAAAGATGGTTATTAAGATGTTGAGATCCAAAACGAAGATAAAAATGGAGATAAAGTGCAAAATGATTAGTAATAACTATAAAGGCTCTAAAAACTCCTCTCAAGATATTTTCTGGAGTGATGGAGAACCTAAAAGCTTTAAAGAAGCTATAAATAGTAAGTAGAAGGAGAAATGATTTGGAGTTATGATGGATGATATGAAATCCTTACATGATAATAACACTTATAATTTAGTTAAACTACCTAATGACTAAAAAGTTTTGAAGAATTGACGAGTTTCCATTGTGAAGTGTGGTGATGACACTTTGATTTCATGGTACAAAGATAGATTGATTATTAAGGGATTTATCCAGAAGAAGGAACTTTATTTTAATGAAATCTTTTGTTTAATTATGAAGATTTCATCCACTTGAGTTGTGTTAGGGTTTAGCAGTATGACTTGACTCAAAAATTGAGTAGATGGATATGAAGATTGATTCTATCTATGGTAATTTAAATGAGGAGATTTATATGGTGCAGCTAAAAGGTTTCAAAGAAAAAGGAAAATAAGATTACTTCTATAAATTAAGGAAGGCTAATATGGCTTGAAATAAGCACCAAGAAAATAGTATAGGAAGTTTGATTTTATTATAAGAAAGCGAGGATTCAAGAAGACTTACTCTAACCATTATGTTCTTATGTAGAGATTATATAATGATAACTTTGTTTTGATTCCTTTTTTTCTTTTATGTTGACAACATACTTATTATAGGTCAAAATGCTTTTCAAATTGTAAAGTCATATTGCGATTTGAGTAAGGATTTTGCTATGGAAAGCATATGGCTAAGAAAGTGGATTCTTGTCATAAAAATCATCCATGATAGGAAAGACAAAATGTTGCTATCACATGAGAATTACACTAGAAAAGTGCTTTAGAGGTTCAATATAGACAAAGATAAGGTGATGAGTACACATCTTGCTATACACTTTAAATTAGAAACAACTCTGTTGGACCCCGAACTTTCCTTGAAAATTAGAATTATTAAATGAAATTAAATGAGAAATTGGTGGTGATTTATCCTTGTGCAAAGAAAAAGAAAATTGAGAGTTCATGAATTTGCATGATATACAAGATTGGGTAGTGAATGTAGTAAGTTGTGTTTAATGTTTTATTTGGGTAATGTTAATTGGAGCAATT